>JBCEWC010004321.1:0-27599 GCA_038996855.1 Solanum aculeatissimum | reverse complement strand
TTAAAAACCCGATAACCTAATAACCCAATAACAATAACCCAATAACGTTTTTATCGGTTCGGTTTATCGATCGGTTCGATTTTTGCACACCCCTAAAAATTATGATTCTTCATGAGAAAAGGAGTTAGTAGGTGAAAATTCCACTGAAATTGAGCTCAAATTGAAGGAGAAATCACTATTTAAATTTTCAAAATCATAGACATGAAAATCCCAATTTTAAATACTCAAAATCATGAAATTCAAGACAACTTTAAGAGAAAAGTAAAGGAAACTAATTAATTTGATGATAGAAACACTTACCCAAAAGTTTTTCACAAAAATCTTCGTCAAAATCGCCCCAAGAAAGCTTGAAAATGGTGTTTCACAATTTTTAAAACTACACAAAAAGTACTACTCCGCGAACGCGGAGCATCAACAAATGCAAACCTCCGCGAATGTTGGGAGAGGGCCCACGAATGCGGAGCTCAACAGTGCACACCTCCATGAACGCAGAGGTCACTGACCTCAAGCCTCCACAAACGCGGAGATCCCTTCCGCGAACTCGAAGAAGAAAAGAGTAAGAAATGCAAATCTCCACAAACACGAGGAGGGGGCCCACAAACATGGAGCTCAACAATACACACCTCCGCGAATGCGGAGGTCACTGACCTCAAGCCTCCGTGAACGCAGATATCCATTCCACGAATGCGAAGAATTAAAGAGGCTAGCACCAGATACTTCACACCAGCTATTGCAAAATCTCAAAACAGACCCCCATGGTCCATTCGGAACCCAAATTACACAAATCACACATATATCCCTACCAGAAATAATAATCCAAACTCAAAGGAATTATCAGAATTCGATTTTGAGGTCTTCTCGGCCCAGTTATAGATAAGACTTGTTAAAACTAGTCAAAACTCAAAATATCAAAATTGGCCTCAGAAACTCCAAAAATTACAACAAGACCATTTCTAGCTTAGTTTTACCATCTGGAATCACTGGAATTGTCAAAATTTTGATTCGAGCCTTCTAACTCCGAACGTTGACCAAAGTAAAACTTAGACTCCGAAACTGCCTGAAAATGCAACTTTGGATCCAAAATCTCCATTTTAATTCCAAAATCAATTTTGTAACTTCTCTTAGAGCAAATTCGACGTTCTGGAGCTAATGGAATTGACAGATTTCTGATCTGACTCTCGAAACTTAGAATAGTACAAAAATTCACTTTTTCAACAACTTAAGCTTCTAAAATGTCAAAACTTATATTTTCACTTTTAAAACACAAGATCTCAGTTCCAACAATACAGATAGTTCAAAATAGGTCCAATTACGAAAGGGCAAAATAATAATTTTTCACATATAAGCTAAAAAATGACTGGTAAAGTCATTACAGATTCTACAAATCGAGCAGGTACCACGAGGATAGGACAGCGGGAGGAGTTGTAGAGAAATGGTTTTGACAAGTTAACTCTTACAGTTTCTTGTATGTGACAAATACTTGAAGTTTGCCATCTCTGAAAAATTGTGTTCTCTGTTTGTATCAACTTTGTCGTCAAGTTTTCTACTTTGTTCTCTGTTTAAATCTACTTTGTTGTTAATTTTTCAGCTTTCATCTGTATAATCAATATTATGTATAATGTCAATAAGTCCATCAAGTCCATTTTTATGAAGTGTAGTTCTCGAAAAGGGAACATAGTAGTGGTAAAGAAATATAAGGAGACCATACATCCTTGTGGGATGGATCAACGCCCCCAACCTCGTGTCACTAGACATCTAATGTTATATAAAGAAATAAATCTTTGATCTAACATAACCTTACAACTTAGTTCACAAGGGGAGTACGTATTGTCCAAGTCATATAAAGAGACCATTCATTTCTTTTTCATCCGATGTGGGACTCTTTAACACTAGCTTTAAAATGGATCACCTAAACTTTGACTTTTATGAAAATATATTTAATTGCCAGTGCGAATTATTCATCAATAGTTTGAACTCGGTTCAATTTAATAGAATCTGGTCTCCAAGAAAAATCATTTCACACCTCAAGTCTTCTTCATACATCACATGCTGCAATTATATATAAAACTATATAATCATCAATCTCTCCATTAAATTAAAGTTTCGGAATTTTTTTATTTTTTTTTGGAATATCTTTTATCCAAAAAAACATGTATGAACCTCATTTTGCTTAAAGTGCATATGGTGGAGGTGTACAGTGTCTTGGTTTTACCCAACAAGATTTGATTGAGGAAGAGAGATTTGTGTTCGTTATCACATTCTTTTCCTTGTTATGGGCAAGTGGGCAAGAACATGAGCCTGTGTTGTCAAGAATCAAAATGCCAGAACATATATTATGATGATTCCACATACATAAATAGTATAATTCAAGAAATTATAGAATATATATATATATATGTGTGTGTATATATATATATATATGCAAATATTAAGTGTGGTTACACTTCTTGTTCTTCCTCTTTTCTAACATTAAATAGGTTAAAAGTTTCATAATCTAATTTGTTTTCTTTTGTACAATTAGTGTAAAGATTATTGGGTTGAGCTTTTAATTGTTGACTCGATTTTGTGAAGTGATATGTCTAAAGATTCATATTTTATATAGAGTGCATATTGTATTGGAAAAGCCTAATTATTTGGTGAACAACAAACTAGTATTGCGTCGTCGATGTTGAGATTTTGCAAGACAAATAAGGACTAGTCCTGTTACATCTCCACTATCTTAATTCAATCAGGATGTCTTTGATACAATAATATCTTCTAAATGCCCCTTCCTTTGACAAGCTAATGCCCAATCTGCAAGGCTAAATCGCTCCTTTTAAAGATTTGAACTAAGTGCTGGCCTTGCACACAATACTTCAAACAGGACAACACCATATTAGTACACATCTGATTTTTTGGTCAATTGTTGTCTTCTAAAGTATTGGGGATCCAAATACCCGAAGCTACCCTTTCTGACTATTGAAACATGTCCTTGGTCATGTTTGGACCCATTTTCGGGAGTCCAAAATCAGAAACCTTAGCAACTGATTTATCATTTAATAAAATGATTGTACTTTTCACATTCCTATGAATAATAGTGTATTTAACTCCTGTGCGAAGGTAATGAAGTCCTCTGGCTTCTCCAATACAAATCTCCAACCTTTGCTTCAAAGATAGTATAGTTTTGTTACCTTTATAAAGATGTTCCCTTAATGTTACCTTTATAAAGATGTTCCCTTAATGTTCCATGTGCCATGTGGGCATGAACAAGGACCATTTCATTATTCTCTTGACAAAACCCTATTAGGGACACTAAATGTCGATGCCTTAGCTTTGAAAGCAACTCGATTTCTGTCTGGAATTCATTGAAACCTGTTCTGAAGATGGATTTAATCTTTTGATTGCAACTTTCGTGTCACCATCGATAACTCCTTTGTACACTTTTCCAAATCCACCAACCCCAATGATATGTTATTCATCGAAGTCTTTAGTCATGCCTGATTCACCTCCTGGGGATCTTTTTTTCCTCTTCAAAGCAACAAAGACTAAAACAGCAGCTAGACTAAATGCAGAAGCAGCAGCACTGCTTATAACAGTGCTACTATGTGATTTGTCCTGGTCAGTGAATTCCCACGGAGCTTCTTCTTTACTATGTTGTTCCTGATACTTCATCATTAAAGGGCAAGGCTCGTAAAAGGATGTATTGTATCTATAAACATACTTTTTCCATATAATTTATTAAGCAAGAGATATGTGGGTGTAACATTTGTCGCTTTGTCAAATTTAAAGACGAAGGATCGTGATTAACTTGAAAAAAACAATTGCTTTATGTTACTTTAGAATTCAATCCTATATGAAATTAATGGCTGCCTGAGATAGAAATATTGACCATTTGATGATTTTTTGTGTAAATGATAATATAATAGGATTAGGACTTGTATCATCTCATTTCCACGGTCAACTTTCCACCATCTTGTTTTAGCACAAAAGGTTGTGTAGCCTACTGTGACATAGTATAATTTATAAACTTTGTTGCCCCATGTTAAACTATTTGAAATCTCATCACTGACTGTGCAGATTCCAAACATTTCCTGTTTATTTTTATGCTCCAAATCTTGTAAATATCTTCAGAATAGGGGAGTTCAAGTGCTGCATGTTTCTTCTCTATGAAATTGTATAATCCAGATTGCTATAGATTAGAAAAAGATTTAGATAACCATTTTGAAGTGTTTTATTACCCAGCTATATATTTTCATAACTTGATATTGGTCTGTTTTTGAGAAAGTTAACTGGTATTACAAATAGAGGAGTACACCAACAGTGAAATCATGTAGTAGTTACATCAAAAGTAGAGAGGGTTTGTCAAAAAGAAACTAAACACCTATCTCCCTCATAAACTATCTAAGAAAAGGGTGATGTCCTCCCGGAGACACCAAAAGTAAAAAGTCACTAAAGGTTTCACGAACTAGCATCCTAATTATAAATTAATTTATAACCATTTATAATTCTTAGTGCCATCTAACCTTAGAGTTCAACCCTACTGTGTACATCTGATTGTAACAAGTTGTTTGCATGTTAGTATTTTTTGTTATTCTTTATCTTTTTTAAGTTATTTTTTTGTACTCTTAAGGTTATGGAACCTAGTAAGCAGTGGATGCAACTTATTGATAATCGTCTCGATGAAATCTTTAGTCAGCGTGCAAATATTTTTGGATTATGCTATTTAGAAAACAGGAGAAGAATATGAAATACGATATCCATGTGTCAAATGTTACAATGCAACTTTAGGCACTTGTAAAGAAGTTGAGACACATTTGCAGGCATAGGGAATGATTCGTAATTATATTTTTTGCTATCACTATTGAGAACGTTTGGGTGAGCCAGTGTCAAATTCAGAATTTGAATCGAAAGATGAAGATGGTGATGCAGTAGAAGAATATGAGAGTGAGGATGAAGTAGAAAAACTATTGAGAGATTGAAATTCTTGTCACGCCCTAGGAGGGTACCCTTGGCATGGACGACACTCAGAGATTATTGCTAGCGCCCAAACGAACCAATTTACCTCATCACATTCATTCAATCACAACCTAACAATAAAAAACATCAGTGATCAAGAATACTTAATGGAAAGCAATATCAATCGATAATTAAAGGCCAAAGGCCAAACAATCTATCAATCAATTGAGTAAGACTAGTATGAAAGAAACTAGCCAAAATAATATCCAATCACAACTCAACAATCTAGTCTATGAAGCCTCTAATCATCTGATTAAATGGTGTCAATGAAAGGTCCATAGCTATCTCAAAATAGAATAAAAAGGCTAAACTCAAAGCTAGAAGAGAAACATGATATCCTACGAAAGTAGGGGAGGAGTCACCAATCAGTTGAGTGCAAATGGGTCCTCAATGGGGCGCCTGTTAATGACCGCTAGTACCTGTCTCTGCATCATGAAAAGATGTAGGCACAAATGAATATCAGTACATGGAATGTACGAGTATGTATTATGGAAGAATGAAACATGTAAAGGTAGAGAAACATCAACTTAAAAAACCCAATCAAGACGTAGGATACTCAATCAACATGTCAAGAGCCTAAAGTAAGAATACCGTTTAGACAATGACCACTATATACCATCTAATCCAATCCACTCAAAGCACTATCAAGACCTACATGGGAGTTTCTCTACCCAACAACCATCACCTATGAGCCAGTGATGATACAACAAAGTGATGTTGTTGTCATATCCATCCAAGACCTTGCAAGTGTAAAGGATGTCTCATCAGTGGATCCACAATCAATAGCATCAGTCCTCTTTTTGGGACAATAGGAAACATCCGACTTTATGGTTCAATCCTCTCCTACGTTGGCTACGTGGTTATTGAGTTCGATTTGGACTTACTCTTACTCAATTTGGTACTTAATACTCCTCCAAAGACTCAACATGCTCATAAGACATCAATCCTACGGTATTAGATATTTGTCAACTCAATTCATCATATCAACTATCAATTCCTTGATTAGGAACATTCTTTTAGGATTAGCTCAAGACTAAAGACTTTCTATCATCCAACATTTCAACTTATAGCATTTAGAAAACAAAAGTAGAGTTAAAATATTTAGGAATTCTATAGACTCTTCGGGCTCAAATCATACTCACGCATACCATTTAAGTGCAATATGTAAAATAAAAAGAATTTATTTTAGGGTTCATATAGAAAAGTAAAATCATCTATTTCAAGTGTTTAATTCAAAAAAACTATCATTCATGCAAATTATATAGGAATGCATTAGGATTTTAAGAAAAGCTTTCAAGAAACATTCATAAAAGACTCAATTCATTCACAACTTAATTAATCTGGGTTATGGGGCACATGGAAGAACATAATCCATATTCGAGTTAACCTTACATACTTGGAAGTTTTGAGTCTTGGAATATTTTGGAAGAATTCACAAGATTATCTTGAAACTATAGATTTTTCTCCCATTGAAACCCTGCTCTAAGTTTGAGAAAGTGTTTTAGCGTAAATAAAGGTTGAATAGATATGTTTTGGGACTTAATTTGGTATAAAACCAGCAAGTTAAGGATTTGAAAAGATGGAAAAAGATCAAATTAATCCTTCCTAAAATGCTGCCAAAGTCGTCCACGGGTCAATCTACAGCCCATAAAAACTTCTACGATCAGTAGAAACCAATCAGTAAACTTTTGGGTAAATTTTGAGGTCTCTAGATCCATTCTACGAGCCCAAACCTGGCCCGTAGAAGCATCTACAATCCATAATTTGGTCTGCCAAGTTAGGGACTCATAAATGGACTTTTTGATATTTTTGCACAAGTTGACAGGATGGGTCGTAATTCAAACCACGGCTTGTAAGTCAGTTCATAGTTTCACTCTGCTCTCGAAGTTCATAGTAAAATGGTCATAATTTTTTACTCTAAATACCAAATGAGATAAAATTAGGAGTTCGAAAGCTAATTCAAATACCTTTCATTTGGTATGTTACAGGCCACCTAATTTATTGTGCTCTAAAAGTTATGGTCATTTAAAGTTGACCCTTGTATAATCTAACGTAGAGAAACTTAATCAATGGAAAAGTTTTGAACTTGACTAAGTGCTAGAGGTCTCTTATGACCCTAATCCACTTCTCACATATAAAAATAAGGCTTGAAACATAGGTATATGTAAGAATAGAGCTTTGGAGTGTTACAATATTTCCCCCTTGGAATCATTCGTCCTTGAATGATGAGTAATTAAGAGACCTATCAACACGAATACGATCAAGAACTCAAATACTCCGATACTCGAATACTCATACTCCAGAAATCAACTTCAACTCAATTCAGAATTGAAAGATTGTTTGTAACATCATCATTAGGCACGAATTCAATCAAAGACTTACATACTCAAATACTCATAGACTCAAGAGAAGCATCAACTCAAAGATAACAACTCAGCTCAGTAATGGGGAACTAACTCGGAGAATAGAAATGAATTATTACCATCAATTTCAGTGTTAGGAGGTACGAATAGGTGAGGCTATCTAGCCTTCATATCCTCTTCAGCTTCCTATGTAGCCTCTTCAATAGATTGACTTCTCCATAACACTTTTACAAGCGCAACCTCTTTAGTTCTCAACTTGCGAACTTGATGATCAAGGATTTGGATTGGGATATCTTCATAGCTCAAACTATCCTTCACTCTAATGCTCTTAATAGGTATAACCAAGGATGGATCTCCTAAACACTTCTTAAGCATAAAAATATGAAAGACCGGATGGATGGCCACTAGCTCTTATGGTAGCTCCAACTCATAAGCTACGTTGCCCACTCTCTTCATAATTCGATAGGGACCAATATATCGAGGACTCAACTTTTCATTATCTCAAATCTCATTACACCCTTCATGGGTACACTTTTAAGTATACCTAATCATTCACTTCAAACTCTAGGTTCCTTCTCCTAACATCAGTGTAGGACTTCTGATGACTTTGTGCCATCCTCAAGCTTTCTTGGATGATATTTACCTTTTCCATAGCTTGATGTACTAAATATGGCCCAATCAACCCAACTTTTACTACCTCAAAAAATCCAATTGGTGATTTACTACTACGCCCCGAGAGGGTACCCTTGGTAGGGTCAGCACTCAAAAGACTATTGTTAGCCCCCAAGCGAACCACTTGACCTCATCACATTTGTTCAATCACATTCTAATAGTAGAAGAAATCAATGAATAAGAATACTTAAAGAAAAGAAATGACAAATAATAATAAAAGGCCAAAGGCCAAACAATCTATCCATCAACTGAGTAAGACTAGTATGAAAGAAACTAGCAAAAAATGTAATCCAGTCATAACTCAATAGTCTATTCTATGAAAACTCTAAACATCTGACTAAATAGTGTCAATGAAAGGTCCATGGCTACCTCAAATAGAATAAAATAAGTTTTAAACCCAAAGCAAGAAATAGAAACATGATGTCCTTCGAAAGCAAGGGAGGACTCAACAATCAGTTAAAATGCAAAGGGTCCTCAATGGGATGCCTATTGATGACTGTTAGTACTTATATCTGTATCATGAAAATATACAGGCCCAAATGAATATCAATACGTCAAATGTACGAGTATGCAAAATGGTAGAATAAAACATGTAAAGGTAGAATAACATCAACTCAAAATAGTTCAACTCAAAGAGTAGGGAACTCAATCATCAAGTCAAGCGCCCAAAGTAAGAATATAGTTTAGACAATGACCACTCATATACCATCTAATCTAATCCACTCAGAGTACTATCAAGGCCTATTTGGGAGTTTCTCTAACCGACAACCATCACCTATGAGTTGGTGATGGTACAACAAAGCGATGTTGTTACCACATCCATCAAATACCTTTCCAGAGTAAATGACATCCCATCAGTGTATTCACAATCAATAATATCAAGTCCTCTTTTTGGGACAACAAGGAAAGATTCATTTTTATATCTCAATCCTCTCCTACGGTGGTCAGGTAATTATTTAGTTTTGAGTTGGACTTACTCTTACTCAATTCGGTGCTTAATACTCTTTCCAAGAGTCAACATGCTTATAAGACATCAACCCTATGGTCAAATCATTCAATTAGTCTCATTAGATATTTTTCAACTCAATTCATCACATCAACTATCAACTCTTTGGTTACAGTCTTTTAAGGTTCAGCTCTTGGCTCATAAAGACTCAATTATGAATCATTCTAACTCATAGCATTCAGGAAACCAAAAGTAGAGTTAAAGCACTTAGGGATTCCATAGACTCTTTAGACTCAAATTATACTCATGTATACCTATTTAAGTGAAATATGTAAAAATAACAAGAATCCACGCTAGGATTCATGTAGAATAGCAAAATCACCTAATTCAAGTATTTAATTCATTAATTTATGCATGATCATATAGGAATACATTAGGATTCTAGAGAAACCTTCAAGAAACATTTATGGGAGACTCAATTTATTCACAACTCCATCATTTGGGTTATGGGGCATATGGAAGAACATAATACATGTTTTGGTTAGTCTTACATACCTGAAAATTAGAGTCTTAGAATAGCTTGGAAGAATTCTCAAGTTTTTTGCTTCAAACCCTAGCCTTTTTCTCCTTTGAAACCTTGCTCTAAGTTAGAGAAGGTGATTTAGTGTAAAAAGGTTGAACTGATACATTTAGGGATTTATTTAGGTGTAAAATCATCACGTTTAGGCTTTAAAGGATGAGAAAGACCAAAATAACTTTTCTTAAAAAGCTATCAAAAGTCATCCACGGGCCCACCTATGGCCCATAAGAATCATTTCATAAACGTTTAAGCAAAATTTGAGGTTTCTAGGTCAATTCCACGAGCCCAATCTACGGCCCATAGATGGGTCCATCAAGACTGGGGCTCAAAAATGGATTTTCAGAAGCTTTTTCATGAGTTAACAGATGGGTTGTAACTCAAACCATGTCCCATATGTAGGTTTCATAGTTTCAACTCTTCTCTGGCAGTCTTCAATAAAATAGTCATAATATTTTACTCCGAACTCCAAATGAGGTGAAATCAGTTGTATTGGAAAGCTAATTCAAAGAACTTTCATTAAATGTGTCATGTAATATCTAATTCTCTATGTGATAAGAGTTATGATCATTTAAAGTTGACCCTTGCATAATTTAACACTAGAAACTCAATTTATAGGAATATTTTGAACTCGGCTAAGTACTAGAGGTCTCTTATAACCCTAATACACTTTACACATATAAGAATGAGGCTTGAAATATAGGTAAATATAAGAATAAAGTTATGGGGTATCACACATCTCCTCCCAAAGAGGGCCCCATAAGGATCCAAGCTCGAATGAAAGATGTTGTTGTAGGCAAACTCAATAAAGGGTAAATGATCATCACAGTTGCTTTGAACTAGATCATACATACTATCAACATATCCTCTAAGGTTTGTATCGTACGCTCTAACGGGACATCGGTCTAAGGGTGAAAAGTAGTACTAAGGTTCGCCTTTAAACCTAGGCCTTTCTGAAAAGACATCCAAAATTGGGTAGTGAATTGAGCTCCTCTATCTGATATGATGGACAAAGGAACTCCATGCAATCGAACAATCTCTTGGATATACAATCAGCCATAGTCCTTTACCGTATTAATAGTCTTTATAGCCAAGAAGTGGGCTAATTTAGTCATCCCATCAACAATCACCCAAATTGAATCATGGTGTCTACAAGACCTTGGTAAGCCTGTGATGAAATCTATATTGATCATCTCCCATTTCCATTCTGGAATTTCAAAACTCTAGGCTAATCCACATGGCTTTTGGTGCTCAACTTTTACCTGTTGGTAGTTTGGGCACTTAGAAACAAATTTTATAATGTCTTTCTTTATCCCACTCCACCAATAAACCTCTTTCAAGTCATAGTACATTTTGGTAGACCCTGGATGGATAGAATATCTCAAGTTATAGGCTTCTGCCATAATCCTTTCTCGAATATCATCAATATCAGAAACACACAATCTACCCTGGTGTCTCAATACCCCATCTCCCCCTTTGAAGAAATCCATCACTTTCTGCTTATGCACATCATTCTTTAATTAGAGTAAGATAGGATCTTGTTCTTGCTTCTCTTTTACCTCTACTACAAGAGATGATGTAGACCCATTTTGCATAAGTATTCCACCTTCACCAGATTCATCTAGTTGAACTCCCAATCGCGCCAGTCTGTGCACTTCTTTAGTCAACTCTTTCTTCTCTTCTTCCACATGAGCGTCTCTCCTCACAAAAAACCTACTAAGAGCATCAACAACTACATTAGCTTTACCTGGGTGGTAGAGGATGCTCATGTCATAATCCTTGAGCAACTCAAGCTATCTAATTTCCCTCAAGTTAAGCTCTTTCTGGGTGAAGATATATTGCAAGCTCTTATGGTATATGAATATATTGGCATGTGCTCCATATAAGTAGTGGTACCAAATTATGAGTGCAAACACTATCGTAGCCAATTCTAAGTCACGAGTTGGATAGTTTCTCTCGTGGTTCTTAAGTTATTTGGAAGCATAAGCTATGACTTTACCTTTCTGCATCAGACCACATTCCAATCCCACTCTAGAAGCATCACAGTAGATCACAAAGTCATCAGTCCCCTCAGGTAGAATCAACACTAGCATAATCATCAATCTAGTTTTCAACTCTTGAAAACTCTTCTCACACACGTGAGAGCACTGAAACTTAGCTTTTTTCTGAGTTATCGTAGTCAATGGCGAGGATATAGAAGAGAATCCCTCAATAAATCTACGGTAGTAACTAGCCAAACCCAAAAAACTTCTTATGTTCGTTGGAAAGGTGGGTCTAGATCAGTTCTTAACTGCCTCAATCTTCTGCATATCCACTCGAATACCATTATTTGAGATAACATGGCCTAAAAATGATACAGATTTAAGCCAAAACTCACATTTTGAAAATTTGGCATACAACTCTCTATTTTTTAGAGTCTGAAGAATAATTTGAAGGTGATAAGCATGTTCTTCCTCATCTTTGGAGTACACCAATATGTAATCAATAAATACAATCATGAACATGTCATGGTACTGTCTGAATACTTTGTTCATCAAGTCTATGAAAGCGACAAGAGCATTGGTCAATCCAAAGGACATTACTAAAAACTCAAAGTGACCATATCGAGTTCGATAATCCATCTTCAGGATGTTATATTCCCTTACTTTTAACTGGTGATAGCTAGATCGAAGGTCCATCTTGGAGAAAATAGTGGTACCCTGAAGTTGGTCAAACAAGTCATCAATCCTTGGAAGAAGATATTTTCTTTTAATGGTCACTTCATTCAACTGACGATAATTTATATACATTCTGAGGGAACCATCTTTCTTTCGCATAAATAGGATAGGAGCGCCCCACGAAGAGACACTTGGCCTAATAAATTCCTTATCCAAGAGATCTTGCAACGTCTCTTTTAGTTCTTTCAACTCGGGGAGAGTCATTCTATATGGATGAATAGAGATGGGTTGAGTATCAGGGAGAACATCAATCCTAAAATCGATCTCCCTATCAGTAGCGACTCTAGGCAAATCGTCAAGGAAGATATCAGGAAACTCATTGACAACCAAAACTTACACAAAAGGTGGAGACGCTATATCATCAGCCTTAACTCGAACGAGGTGATAGATATATCCTTTAGAGATCAACTTGTTGGCCTAAGGTAGGAAATAAACTTACCTTTAGGCTCTCTAGAACTACCCTTCCACTCTATAACAGGCTCATTCAAAGATTGAAATTTGACTATTCGGGTTCTACAATTAATAGAGGCATAACAGGCGTGAAGCCAGCCCATGCCAAGAATCACATTAAAGTCAATAATTTCTAACTCAACTAAGTCTGTCAAAGTATCTCTATGATAGATAGACGTCGTGCAATCTCTATATACCCTTTCAGCTAGAACAGACTCACCAATAGGAGTAGAAACACTAAAAGGCTCAAGAAGACATTCAGGAAGGATCTCAAACTTACTAGCCACATATGGAGTTACAAATAATAAAGTGGTACTTGGGTCAAGCAAAGCATACACATCATGGTAAAAGACTCAAATCATATTAGTGACAACATCTTGTGCAACTTTATGATCATGTTGATTGCTCATTGCATACAGATGGTTTGTACCCCCCATTTGTATTAGTAGTGATATTTCTTTGACTATCACTGGCTAGTGGTGTTTCCAAAAACTGAGCTTTATTACCTCTATCACCCTGCCTTTGTATTGGACACTTATTGTAGAAGTAACTAGTCTGTACGCGCCTATAACAAGCATTTGTGTCCTCATGACATTCACCTGGGTAGAGTCTGTCACACTTTCCACATGGTGATTTCCCTCTCAAACCTTGAGTCACAATAGCTTGGAATTACAAATATTGAGCTCTGAAATTTTGGTGACCTTGAGACTTCTAATCATACATGTTACTTGGAGTTGGTGCACTTTCTAAAGATGATGCATAATTCAAAGACCTGTTCTAAAAATAAGACTTATCCCCCTTACTTTTCTTTTGCTGGATAGGCTCATGCCCTGCTAACTTATACTTCTTTCTCAAGTGTTCCTCCCTATCCCCCTTCTTATCCTCCTCAAGTTGTTGCGCATAGACCATAAGCCTAGATATGTTCATGACAGGGATCAACAATGACGTTTTGCACTCCTTTTTCACATGTTTTCCCAAGCTGAATATGAACTTTCTCATTCAGGATCTCATGTCAAGGACCATCTCTGGAGCATACCTAGATAGTGTATGAACTTAAGGTTATATTCTTTGATAGTCATCCCCTCCTGCTTCAAGTTAACAAACTTTTCAACCATCGATTCCTAAACTCTTGTGGAAAGAAGTGATCAAGAAAGGCACTCTCAAGGTCATCCCAAATGGCAGGCTTATCATTGTCACCTCGTCTCTCTTCCCATTGATTGTACCAAATATTTACCACATACTTAAGTTGATATGAAGCAAGTTCAACTCCCTCAGTCTCAGTTGCATGCATAGCTTTCAACACTTCCATATCTCATCAATAAAATTTTAGGGATCTTCGTCAACTTTAGATCCCGTGAAGACTGGTGGGTTCATCCTCAGAAAATCATTAAGTCTAACTGCAGCAGTCAGCTCTTGCGAGCTATAACTAGGAGCCTATGAACTCTGATTCCTACGCTAGGTGGCTACCAATTGGGTGAGCATAGTAATAGCTCCTCTGAAATCAACCTCTATAGTAGGAGTAAGTGAAGCAATAGGTGCCTGGGGAACCCCAGCGGCTCTAACATATTGACCTCAGCCTCTCTTCTCCATTTGAGTAGGCACCTCTAGTGGGGGATTCTTAGTGTTGCTAGCTAAAGCGTCTCTTTGGGTGGCAGTACGCTTAGAGGGCATGATTTGCAAATTCATAACGCACAAATCAGATAGATATTTTAATAGATTTAAACTGTATTGCACAAACTCAGAATACAAAAGAAGTGTAACAATTCCTAATGTCCTATAGCCTCTTGCTAATAAAGGGCAGTACATAACAAACTCATAAACAAGGCTCTACTATACACGGCTTCATAGAATCCCTAGGACACTTGAACTCTATGCTCTAATACCAAGTTTGTTATGCCCCATGAAGGTACCCTTGATGTGGCATGGTTGGCACTCAGAGCCTATTTCTAGGCCCCAAGCGAACCACCTGCCTCATCACATTCATTCAATTATAACCTAACAGCGGAATACATCAACAATCAAGAAATACTTAATGGAAATTAATAACAATCGATAATCAAAGTCCAAACAAACCATCAATCAACTGAGTAAGACTAGTATGAAAAACATTAGCCAAAATAACATCCAATCACAACTCGATAATCTAGGCTATGAAGCCTCTGATCATCTGACTAAATAGTTCCAATGACAGGTCCATGACTACCTCAAAATAGAATAAAAAGGCTAAACTCAAAGCTAGAAGAGAAACATGATATCCTTCGAAAGCAGGGGAGGACTCACCAATCAACTAAATGCAAATGGGTCCTCAACGGAGCACATATTGATGACAACTAAAATCTATCTTTGCATCATGAAAAGATGCAGACCCAAATGGATGTCAGTACGTGGAATGTGTGAGTATGTAATATGACAGAATTAAACATGTAAAGGAAGAATAACATCAACTCAAACAATTCAATCAAGAAGTAGGATACTCAATCAGCATGTCAAGAGTCTAAAGTAAGAATATAGTTTAGACAATGACCACTCATATACCATCTAATCTAATCTAGTCAGAGTACTATCACAGCCTATATGGGAGTTTCTCTAACCGACAACTATCACCTATGAGCCGGTGATGATATAACAAAGTGATATCGTTGCCACATCCATGTAATACCTTGTCAGGATAAAGGATATCCCATCAGGGGATCTACAATCAATAACATCAAGTCCTCTTTTGCACAATAGGAAACATCCAATTTTATGGTTCAATCCTCTCCTACACTGCTACGTAGTTATTGAGTTTGAGTTGGACTTACTCTTACTCAATTTGATGCTCAATACTCCTCCCAATACTCAACATACTTATAAGACATCAATCCTACGGTATTGGACATTTGTAAACTCAATTCATCACATCAACTATCAAGTCTTTAGTTAGGAATATTTTTTTAGGATTAGCTCATGACTCATAAAGACTCTCTATCATCCATCATTCTAACTCATAGCATTTAGGAAAAAAAGTAGAGTTGAAACACTTAGGAATTCTATAGACTCTTCAGACGCAAATCATACTCATGCATACCATTTAAGTGCAATATGTAAAATAACAAGAATTCATTCTAGGATTCATGTAGAAAAGTAAAAGCATCTATTTCAAGTGTTTAATTCGTAAAAACTATTATTCATGCAAGATTATATAGAAATACATTAGGATTTTAAGAAAAACTTTCAAGAAACATTCATAGAAGGCTCAATTCATTCACAACTTAATCAATTCGGGTCATGGGGCACATGGAAGAATATAATCCATATTCGAGTTAGCCTTATATACCTAGAAGTTTTGAGTCATAGAATATCTTTGAAGAACTCACAAGCTTCTCTTGAAAATCTAGTTTTTTTTCCACTTGAAACCTTACTCTATGTTTGAGAATATGTTTTAGAGTAAAAAGATTGAATAGATATGTTTTGGGACTTAATTTGGTATAAAATTGTCGAGTTAAGGCTTTGAATAGATGAAAAAAATACAAAAATAACCCTTCTGAAAATGCTGCCAAAGTCGTCCACGGGTCGTAGAAACCCATTTGTAAACTTTTGGGCAAATTTTAGAGTCTTTGGATCCATTCTACAGGCCAAAAACATGGGTCGTAGAAGCATCTATGACCCGTAGTTGGGTCTATCAAGTTGGGGACTCAAAAATAAACTTTTTGAAGTTTTTTCACGAGTTGACAGGATGGGTCATCATTCAAACCACGTCCCTTAAGTTAGTTCGTAGTTTCACTCTGCTCAAGTAGTCCATAGTAAAATAGTCATAATATTTTACTCCAAATGAGGTGAAATTGGTGGCATTGGAAAGATAATTCAAAGAACTTTTATTTGGTAGGTCATATGTCACCTAATTCATTGTGTGCTAAAATTTATGGTGATTTAAAGTTGACCCTTATATAATCTAACGTGAGAAACCCAATCGATGGAAAAGTTTTGAACTCGACTAAGTACTAGAGGTTTCTTATGACCCTAATACACTTTTCATATATAAGAATGAGACTTGAAATATAGGTACATGTAAGAATAGAGTTGTGGAGTGTTATAATTCTAGTCTTGATAGAAGAACTACACATACTAATTGTGATGATTTACTTGAGGAGGAATCAAATGTTAAAGCAAAAAAAATTTATAGCCTATTAAAGGATTTCGAGTTGACTTTATACGATAATTCAAAAGCTTCAAAGCTTTCCTCTTTGATCAAATTGCTTCATATAAAAAATATGAGTTGTTGGAGTAATGCATCATTTATAATGTTATTGAAAATGTTGAAGGAGGAGTTATTGCTTGATGGCACTAATTTGCCAAACTCATACTATGAGGCAATGAAGATAATTCAAGAACTCGGGCTTTCATATAACAAGATTGATGTTTGTATTAGTGATTACATGCTATACTGAAATGAGGATAGCTAACTCGTTTCTTGCAAAGTTTGTGGTGCGTCCAGATGGAAAATAAATACACATAATAGGGAAAATAGGAATTAAAAAGGCAAAAGGATAGCATCAAAAATTTTACGCTATTTTATCTTAAAGCCTAGACTTTAGAGGTTGTTTATATCTACAAAGACATCTGATCTAATGATGTGGATTAAGGATAATAGAGTTGATGATGGAATAATGAGGCATTCGGTGATTTCAATGGCATGAAAGTCATTTGATGAACTTTATCCTTCATTTGTGTTTGAGCCTCGTAAGTTCGACTTGGACTTGTTAGTCATGGATTTTAGGCATTTTAGAATTCAAAAATCCTCACATAGTATTTTGCCCTGTGGTTTTTATCTCTTATAATTTACCACCTTGGTTGTGTATGAAATAGAAAAACATTATTTTGGCAATGCTTATTTTGGGTCCAAATTGTCATGAAGATGCAATTGATACACGTCTTCAGCCTTTATTAGAGCAATTGAAGGGGTTTGTTAGGAAGTTGTATTGATACTTACGATGTTTCAACTAGACAAAATCTAAAGATCCATGCTTCTTTATTATGGACTATCAATGACTTTCCAATATATGAAAATTTATTTGGATGGAGTACAAAGAGAGAACAGGTGTCACGATCCAATTTCTCGGGCCATGTTGGCTTCTACCATAACCAGCCAATAAGTAAGCCGACCTATAATTCCAAAAGTATAAGTTAATTCTAACATCCAAATAAGTGGGGTGTTACAACAAGAGTAGCGGTTGGCGGATTATGTGTAACACCTTGAAAATTCCTAAGCTAAGATCTGAACATCCTTCTTATGCATATGAGATCATGGTGAGTGATTCTAATCTTGAATATAGGTATTAAATCCCATTTTATAGTGGGATAATAGATTTGAGATGAATTAAGGTCACAAAAATCTCTTAGCACAAAGTTGAGTTGAAACCTTCCTTACTGATTGAATTTCGATATGAGATTCTATGAAATTGGGTGATTTAATAACTTCAAAGTAGTGAATGTATGTTAGGATATTTTACTAAGTATTTGAAGCATGTCAGATGTGGTTTGAGGTCATAAGGGATACCCAAAGTCAAGCTATGTTCAAAACATTTCAATCAGCTAAGTTTCGTTATGGGTTCATAGAAGGGTCAACTTCAAATGGTCATATCTCTTGGAACATTATGATTTAGATGACCCATCGTATATCAAAATAAATATCTTAAAATTATTTTTTTCAATGCATCTAATTTTATCTTAATCAGAGAGTTCGAAGTAAAACATTATGACCATTTTACTGAAACGTGTCTAATGTTATAAAATTAGGCGACGGTCAATTTGACTGCCGAACATTTTAGCGATCCATCGATTTTGACCGCTGAAATGTTCTAGAAACCTTCAAAAATTGTAAAAAAGGGCGACCCAAGGTCCTCATTTGGTGTACCACCAAATGGTTTCGCGATGGGGCCCATAGATCATTGTTTTGGCCACCGAAACTCATCAAAAGGTCATTTTTCAATTTTGATGATTATTTGACTTTCTCAAAAGGTTATTTTTGATTTTTTATACCTAATTAACTTCCCTAAGACTATCATATAGCTTAATAACCTTCCATTAACATATATATCCTTGAAAATATTAAAATTTTGTGTTTAAAGTTCTCCCAAAGAAGAGGCTAGGGCTCTTCATCTTCAAGTGCAAACCAAAGGTTTCTTTAAGAGATTTTTCTCGTCCAGGTATGTAAGGCTATCTAAGGAATGAAAAGAATTCTTCCATGTGCCCCGTAATCCGAATTAATTAAATTTTTAAGATTTTGCCTCCATGAATGTTTTCTTGAGATTTTCCTAAAATTCTAGAATATTCTCACATGCTATTATATAATTGATAGTTCTCATGAGTTAACTTCTTGAATACATGGATTTCACCAATTACCACATAAACCCCGATTATATTATCTCTTAAACTCGAATGTCTAGATGCATTGAATGGTAATAGAAAGATTGTGAAAGTATTAAGTCTCCATGCAAGTTTCTTTGAAGGTTTTATTATAAATTGCATATTCTATGTATTTTTATATGCTTGATGATTATCATAAACTTGATTTAGTGAACAAATATTTTTACATAAATTATTTCATAAACCCTAGATAGTATTTGATTAAATTTCATAAATGAACCTAGGGGCTGAGTCTAGAGCCTTGACATGATGAATTTGATTGTGATTGTGATGTGAATGTGATGATAGTGTTGATAGAACTGAATGGTCTCATGAGTCCTCATAAATTAAACTTAATTGAATTGTCTAAATTGATAGTCCTCTTAATGATTATCTAAACTCCTCTTGAAAGATGTGATTGAGAATTTTGATTGGATGGTTGATAGGCCGAAAGGTTCGATTGTGACAGAATTGATGAATTGATAAGAGTCCCTATTAGACTCGTCGATTGGATTGATCGTTTATTAACATTGAGTCTTAGAAGGAGTGTCGAGCACCAAATCGAGTGAGAGTAAGTCAAACTCAAACTCAATAACTATGTCGCCAAACGTAGGTGAGGATTGAAACTATTAAGTCGGATGTTTCCACTTGATAGGTCCCTAAAATAATAGAGGACTTGATTAGATTGATGGATCCATGATTGGAAGAGTTATTCTTTAACCCGATAAAATATTCAATGGACTGGCAATACGTCAGCCTGTTGCACGATCACTGGCTCATAAGTGGCCATTGATGGACTGGAGAAACTCCTAACAGGACATGATAGTACTCTGATTGGATTGTATTGGATGTGATTGGTCTCTGTCTAAATCATATTTTTTTACTTGACTTATGACATTCTAATTGAGTTCCTTATCTTTCTGAGTTGAGTCTCTTATGTAGAGTTAAGTCTTTTGAGCTAAGTTGATGGTTGAGTTAAGTCCCTTAAGTTCAGTATCTAGATTGTGTTCTTTCTTTTCTAGCTATTTTACATACTCATACATCTCACATACTGATGCCCATTTGGACCTGCGTAGTTTTATGATGCAGAGATAGGTATTAGGGATCATCAATAGGCGCAACATTGAGGATCTATTTGCAATTAGCTGATTGGTGAGACCTTTTTGCTTTTGGAGGATTTCCATATTACTATCATCTAGCTATTAGAGTTTGAATTTGTTTCATTTGATTTGAGGTAGTCATGAACCTATCATTGACACCATCTAGATAGTAGTGATAGAGGCCTCATAGACTAGGTTGTTGAGTTATTGATTTGATAAAGTTTTGGTTAGTTTCTTTCTTACTAGTCTTGTGATTGGATTGGTTGTCATATGACCTTTATCTATAAAGATTTGATTGTCACTTGATTGTTGATGTCTTCCGTTGTTAGATTGTGATTGAATGAATATGATAAGTCAAGTGGTTGTTAGCTTGGGAGCCAACAATGGTTTCTGAGTGTTGTCCACGCCAAGGGTATCCTCCCAGGGCGTGACATTATGAGTTCAAAGTTCACCTTGAGCTTTTGAGTTGAAATCTCAAAACATTATATTTTTATTTTTGGAATCCCCTAATGAGAGATCCTTGATCTGTCAATGATTCAAATGGTCATAAGTTGAGTATAATATAAATGATTATCATGACATTGTTAAGTAACATCGTACTGGGTATATTATCATCAACAAGATGCTTGCTTACAAGAAAAAGAACGATTACATTTGAGCCATAAAACTAGAAGTGCAAATTAAACATTATGGTATATGTTGTCAAACATCGTTTTCTAGTCATTGTAAAGATCTTTATGTACCACAGCATCTTTGATTTGCTTTAGAGATTGTTCAAGATCATCCAAAAGTTGATGCGGATCAGGAATCACACTTTCATCTACTGATAGAACAATAGTCATCTTGTTTATGTAGCTTTGACAATTAATCATCAATGCCTGAAATTAAGATTTGGGCTTATGGAACTTGAAGTCGACAAAAAAGAAAGCAAGAACTTGAAATTAGAATGAGTAAAATACTTACATGAGGTTGACCATAAGAACCGGGTGCAATATAAGCCAAAGGGTGCCCATAGAAGCCAATTTCTTCTAGAGGACCAGGCAAACAGGAAAAGCACATTGTTGTATTGGTCATAATTCTGTGTGATATCGAACTTGATGTCTGTAAAAGGGTCAAATCTTGCAATGAAGAACTCATGTGTAGGATCAAGACTTAAGAATGGACATTAGTCATAAGATGTTGTTAATTACCTTAATCCCAAAAAAATTTAGTGCTAATTCCGAAATGGAAAATGTGAAGATAGCTTCAAGAGAGTTTTTCTTTCGATCAATAGTTGCCTTAGCTTCTCTGATATAATCTAACGGGTCATCTCGTAATGCAATTTTAAATGGTAGAAGAACAAAACCAATCCAATTCCCCCACTTTGCCTCAGTGTCTTTCTCCATCATATCAGCTAAAGCCTATTTGTTAGTTAATTAAATGAAAGGAAGCCCAAAACAAATGTTAATTACTTCATTTTAAAGTACATAAGCTAAGAAGATTTAACTGCTATTTAAAATTTGAATTGATGCCATCACCTGAATTCCAACTGCTGGTCTTAGGTTCATAAGTATAGTTGATCTAAGTCTAATGTTCTTCGGAAGATTATTGTGTTTCTCTGTTTCTCCCCTGTCTTTCTTGCCCTCACCTGCAAAATTTTGCATAAAATATTTCTTCCATACAATTTTGCATAAAGTTTTTGATTAACTTAAGTAATTGATTTTATTTAAAGTATCTACATTTCGTACTAATAGTGCAAAGAAGATAGAGAGAAATTTACATCATATGTGATTTTTTTTTGTAGGTTGTTTACCTTACCTTCTAGGTAACTTACTAGTATAAGAATAAGATATAATAAAATCGTAAACAAATCAAAAATATCCTTAAACTATGTGAAAATGAACAAAAATATCCTCAACAGAAAATTTGGTCTAAATTGAACAAAAATGCCGTTTAGAAACTTACCATATCTCCTATTAAGATAGATAGACAAACCAGCTTGTGTTATTCCTAAAGCGACATCAGTTACTGTCTGTGCAAGAAATGAAAAAGTCCAATAACAACATCAAACAACTATTAACAGCTACATTTCAAAATTGAAGAGAAGGACGTTGCTACAAGGTACATAGACTTAATTTGTTTGGACTTACCATATTCATTACATTTTTCACCAATTTCATATCGTCAAGGCTTACTGTCCTGTAAACAAGTCGCCTAGGATTTAACTCAGAACCAGGGATACCCTTAACCGGTGTTGTTGTGTCCTTCAAGAACATAGTCGTAGCTATAAACATCAATACATCAACTATTGTGTACCAAAACAATTTCATAAAAGACCATATTTTTGTAACATATCGCCGCAATCCCTTAGTGGAATGCTCTGAAGAATTAGTAAGCTTCTTTTTATTTCCAGGAATAGTTGGAACTTTATTTGGATCAGCAGTTTGGCGAGTACACGCCAACAGAAGGGAAACAAGAGAGGTGCCATCTCCAAGTGAATGGTGGATTCGGAAAATGGCAACAGCCTCAGCATTGGATGTTTTAATATTAAGAAGATGGAGTTCCCACATAGGTTTCGATTTGTCAAGAGTGGTTTTGCTAAGATTCTGAATATAGTTCTCCACGAATTTATCTGGTGATTCCTTCAGGCTTTGTTCATCAATTTGTGGTACCACAATGTGTTGATCTACGTCCACCTTTGTCTGCACCCATTTCATTTCTCCACCTTTTTCCTCATCAACCACCTGCAACGAATGAAACATGAGGGAATCCATGTGTCAAGTCAATAGAGGTCAAGTAAAGATGGACAAAATGAGTAATATATATTTTTATATGTTTAAGACTTGATAGCAGCAGGTTATCGCTTCATCATCTTTTACATTTGTTCATCTTAATAATTTTAATCTGAAAATAGTACTTCCTTCGTCCTGATTTATTTGTCATGTATACTAAAAATAGTTGTCCCAAAATACTCCCTCAGTCCATCTTTACTAGGCCCCTATACTATTTTAGGATGTCCAACTATACTTGTCCAGTCTATAAAATCAAGAGATAATTTTACACTTAATTTCTATTTACCCTTGTCATTAATTATAATTATTTTTTGATTAAATTTTTTGATACATTGTATTAATAATATTCAAAAGGTGATTTGGTAAAATTACCCCTATCATTTACTATTTGTTAATCTCTATGTCAAGTCAATAGGGGTCAAGTAAATATGGATAGAAGGAGTAATTGTTATGTTAGTTTGAATAATCAAGACAGAATTAATTATTTTTTTTAACTTTGCCTTTAGCATTAATTATTCTAGAATTAATAGGCACATATATAGATAAAAATTTAATTATTTATAAAGGGTATATTAGTCAAAAAACACTCTCAATTAATTTTTTAAAAGTTTGTGTCAAACTTTAACATGATAAATAAATTGGGACGAAGGAGTATTCTATCTATTTAATTAAATTTGTTTGCCGTGTTTTGACTTGAAAACATTTTTAGGAAACTAAAAAAAACTTTTAAATCTTGTAGCATTAAACTAAAAATTGTTTTTTAATTTTGTCGTCTTATTAAACATGTAATGTGGATTTGCTCTACCTGCAAAAATAAATCATTGGAAAAATCAAATGTGACATTCAGCTATTGCATTGGTACCTGCACGCTGGAGAAACGAGGATGCTTAAGCAAAGTTTGAGCCAAATGCTCTCTAGGAGCTCGCTGAGTATTGATTTTTGTTTTGATGCCCATAATAGCTAGAACGTGCACGTTGAAGTTGGGCTCATGAAATAGCCTTGCTGACGGGCTCAATAGCTCTTCTTTGGATGTTTCATTGTCTTTACCCTTAATTTCAATAGGTTTAAGACTCAGTTTTCTCCGTCTAATTATGGACTCCATTGTTATAGTGATCTTCTAGAAAATGGTTTTTTGTTTCTTCATATATAAGTAGCAGAGAACCGAAGTAGCAGCTTTTAATTTTGTCTTACATAGACATGTTAGATGGCCAGTATTGGGTTGTATTATAGGTATATAGATGAAGGTTGATGGTTGTGTAATTAATGTTATTTGCCCAAAAGTTTCATCCTTTGCCTTTTGTTTTGGAAACAGAGTTTGGGTTTGATTCAAAGAATCTTTCCCATTGAAACAAAACAAATACCTATGAAGCATTTATTACTGGAACTTCTTTTGAGTTCTAACTGCCAACTACACTCACTTCTTGTTAGGTTTACGAGTCATTTTTTCTTCTTTGTCCTATCATTCAAATATTGAGACTCAGGGCGTGTTTGGTACGGAGAAAAATGTTTTTCTGAAAATGAGTTGATTTCTAATTCATTTTTGGAAAATATTTTCTATTGTTTGATTAAAGAATGAAAATATTTTTTTAGAAAAAAACTTCTATTTTTAGCTAGAGAGTAAAAAACATCTTTTAGAAAAATAATTTCTGACATGAAAATATTTTCATAATTTGAAATATTTTTCATAATATATAGTGTAGGGGTGATTGCGGGGTGGGGGTACTATGATGGACCTTTCCCGAAAATTGAGTTAATATCACGTGGAATTATATATATATACCCCTATAGTAGTTACAAGGTGATGCGAGGAGGAGCGAAGGTTTAAGCTCCAATTTAAAGATAAGCTAAGAAAGACAAACTGCTGATCCAGATAAAGTTCCAACTATTCCTGGAAATAAAAAGAGGCTTATTAATTCTTCAGAGCATTCCACTAAGGAATTGCGGCGTTCTGTTACAAAATTTTGAAATGAAGAATGTCAATGTCTGTTATTTCTTGTACAGACAATAACTGATGTTGCTCTGGGAGTAACGCAAGCTGGTTTGTCTATCTATCTTAATAGGAGATATGGTAAGTTTCTGCCTCATGTATTGGAACCACTAAGCTAATTTTACTCTCTGTCTCAGTTTATATGGTGTAGTTTGACTTGACATAAGAAGGAAAGATTTTTGAAATTTGTGATTTAAAATATTTGTATGACTATAAATCATTTCATTAAGGGCAAAATGAGCATTTCAAAGTTAAATTATTACTAAATATAAAAATATATCATTTTTTCTTAAACTGACTAAAAAGAAAAGTAAATTATACTTTAGGACAAAAGCTATTTCTGATTGCAACCAAATCTCCTACTATACATTGGCTTACAAATAGATTATTTATGCAAAATTTTGCAGGTGAAGGAAAGAGAGAAAATGGAGTAACAGAGAAAAACAATAATCATCCCATGAACTTTAGGCTTAGATCAAGTATTCTTATGAACATAAGACCATCAGTTGGAATTCAGGTAATTGCATCCATTCAAATTTTAATCAGCACTTAAATTTTCTTAGCTTATTTACTTAAAAGTAAAGTTATTAACAATCTTTTTTGGACTCTCTTTCATGTTTAATTAATTAACAAATAGGCTTTAGCTGGTATGATTGAGAAAGACACTGAGGCAAAGTGGGGGAATTGGATTGGTTTTGTTCTTCTACCATTTAAAATTGCATTACGAGATGATCCGTTAGATTATATCAGAGAAGCTAAGGCAACTATTGATCGAAAGAAAAATTCGCTTGAAGCTTTCTGCACATTTTCCATTTCAGAACTAGCACTCAAGTTTTTGGGGATTAAGGTAACTAATGGCACTAATGTTTATTCTCGATCTCTTCCTTGCAAGATTTGACTTTTCTGTTCTTCTGTTAAAAAATATATATTAATTTCAGACATCAAGTTCGATAATGCACAGAATTTTCATCAATACATCAATGTGCTTTTCCTTTTTGCCTGGTCCTCAAGAAGAAATTGGCTTCTATGGCCATCCTTTGGCTTACATTGCTCCTGGTTCGTATGGACAACCTCAGGTAAGTAATTAGCTTTATCTTGTTGAAGAATGAAAAAAGTCACATATTAATTTGTGGTTAATGAGATCAATGATCTTCAGAATACGTGCAAACATAAATTTCAGGTGTTGATGATTAATTGTCAAAGCTATATAAACAAGATGACTATTGTTCTCTCAGTAGATGAAAGCGTGATCCCTAATCCACAACAACTGTTGGACGATTTTGAACAATCTCTAAAGCTAATCAAGGATGTTGTGGTAGAAAGAGGTCTTTGCCATGAGTAGAAAATGTTGTTTGACACAAAATAATGCTTAGTTTGCAATTATAGTTTTATGGCTCAAATGTAACAGTTCTTTTTTCTTATAAGGAAGTTTCTTGTTGACAATAATATACACAAGTGCAGTTCTACTTAACAAATGTCATGATTATTCAAATACAATATTTTGAGAAACAAGTGTATCCATCATAAATGTAATCGTCACTCATCACGTAAAGATCACCAAGTTTCAAATTTCGGTGAGGAGCTTTTAAATGTATAATAAGATTGTCAACTTTCGTCCTTAATTTTGCAATGGGAACCTCTTTGTTAAATATGAATGAATCAACAAAATCATCCTGGGGTCTAAGAAGGTATTATATCTCCATCATCTGCTACAACAAATGTAAACTTCTTGATATAAGTTATAACTACACGCATGAACTATTAATTAGGACCTACTGCATACATTTGAATTTTAGGATTTTTGACCTTGATTGTTTTTCTTCTTCTTTAAAGTATGGAATAAAGGTCCAATATAATGGTATGTGTACAAGACATTTATAAAGCTGATCCAAACTATTTAGTGACTGAGTGATTGTTGGTTGACCAATTCATTAACGACCTTATAGTGGAATTTCCATAATATGTTATGAGGGAAAGTGTTGTTTTATGCTCCAATTTCCCCATTTTTGATGATGACAAGCGTTCATCAGCTTCCCCTTTTAATAACTCCCCCTGAAATTCTTACTACTTTCCCGTTCCCCCTCTCACAGATGTCTCTTTTCCCCTATCTTCTTGACTAGGTCCCTACGACCCAAACTGCAATATCATCCCATCACACCAGTCAGCTCAACCTTCCCAGCACACAATCAACTCAACCTTCAATTACTCCTCCTTTTCACACCATAAAAAAGGTAAGCAGTAAACCAAGTTAGATGAAATACAAATTAAGGCAAATTCAAAGCCACAAAGGTCACACAACTTAAGTAGAAAAGAAGAAGGTAAGGGAAGAAAGTCAAAAGATTCAGGACATCATTCATAAATAGAGATAAGTATTAACATTCAGAAACAGTGCAAACAAACTACAATTAAGAACTGGGACGCAACCCACAGAGAAGATTAACAAAAGAGAAAGAGCTTTGGGAGGTAGATAACTAGGATGGATATCGTGACCCGAATAGGGGTCTAGATGTGACATGGCGAAAGAGGACCCGAAGACCCTCAATCAAGCCATCATAGCATTATTACACACATCATCGGTTCGGAAGCGCGGAAGCTAATCACATAGCACGTAAGTTCTAAGGACTTGGGGACTAGGGA
>JBCEWC010004320.1:0-27600 GCA_038996855.1 Solanum aculeatissimum | reverse complement strand
TGATTTTAAAAAAAATAACAAAAGAATTCTTTAAAAATAATATTTTAATTAGTAATACAATATGTTTAAAAAGAAAAAATATATATATATACACATTAATTTAAAGAAGGGTATTTCTGACCTATTTGGTAACAATAAGGGCATTTTGGACCAAAGTATCATTGACAAGGGTATTTTTGGACCATAGTATAAATCAAGGGCATTTGTAACCCTTTTCCGTTAGTATCAGGGCATTGTTGACCCTTTCTGATAGTACAAGGGCATAAATAATCCAAAGTATAAACTGAGGGCATTTTTGCTCCTTTCTAATAGTACAAGGGCATTTTTTACCCTTTCCCCTTTAAATTATAAAAAAAAATTGGGGAGGAACAGAGGGAACACAAGCATAGGGGTAAAATAGGGACGGAACAAAATTAATTACAAATAAGATCTAAGTAAAGATTCCCTTTCATCCAATAAGAAACTTTTCCCTTTACGGATTGACCGTAATGCCCTCACGTGGTACACTACTTTCCCAATTTATATAGGAGAAAAAAGAAACAACAAAGCATGTTTGGCCACCTAAGATGAAATCAAGTAAAAATTTATTTGTATACATAATTTGATTTTTATGTTGTATTTTTTACTCATAAACGTAAAACTTCATAAGTTATGAAAATAATTAAATTTGTCCTAATTTTTTATATGGTTTATCAAATAGGCAAAACTTTATAACAAAAGTGTAATATACTATGACAAAGTTATTCTTAAGAAAATACAATATTTATTGATCAAAATTTAGTACAATAAAAAATAAAATTGAATATTAATTGTAGTGTAATACTCTTTAATATAATTCGCTACGTTGTACGAACAATATACTCACGATGAGCATGCATTTCTTGGTCAGATGACCGAGAAGATGAACCAACATTATTATTTCATCGCTCTGGCATAAATGATTTAGGAGTTAGTAAGAACAAAAATATCAACTAAAGTAATAAATTTTGTTTACACATGAAATAATTAACTGATAGATATAAATTGGTGTTTTATCTTTTTGACAAAAAATATAAACTTATGAATCAGTTTTTGTATTTGAAAAATGTGAAATCATGATATTAAATTTTCAAATCATGATTTTTATAAAAATTAAAATTTTATCTCATATTTTGAAATCATAAAATAAAATTACATATCTAAATATTAATTTTATCCCATAATTTAAAATTATATGTTAACCCTTAATTTTATCTCATAATTTTAAATCACGAGATGAAATTCCACTCTCAAACGGCTCCATAGAATGAATCTATCATCTATCTCAAATGGATAAGAATTGGTCCACTAAATTGTGAGTTGAAAAGAAGCTTAGTACGTAATATATAAAAAAATTAAAAAAAATTATTTTTAGTTTGATTAAAAAAATTCAAATTTTTTTTTTTGATAAAATAAGTTACTCGATGGTGAATAAAATGACATTTTTTAAATAATGTTAGTCCATATTGATTGTATCCTCTTCGCCCTTCAATACACCTCATTTTTACGAGCTCCATCTTCATCCTCAATTTTGTAGCCCCCAACTTCTACCTCCAAGCCTCCACCCCAACCTCCGATGATATTCCTAGACTATATTTAAATATTTTTTTTGTGTGTATGTTCGTATCAAATACAAAAAATTAAATAGGAAACTCACCTATTTCCTGAAAAAGAACAAATACTTAGTTATAATAAAACCAATTTCTTCTAAGTTATACATATGTTTGTTTATTCAAATTTTTCCTCTAATTGAAATTTAAACGATTACTTGTGGTAATCAAGCATACAACCTTGCAATATATGAGACAGGAGATATTATAGTCACTTTCTTCTACAGAGCATAAGAGAAGAGGTCATGTACCAAAAAAACAATAATCCCTACTTTCCTCGAAGCCCGTTTTGATGAATCTTTAATTCTAATGTTCCATACATGACATATTTAATACTATAAGACAATTTAAGACCACAAAATTATGAGTTTTTTTTACTTTATTACTTTGTATAAGTCAAAATTAGACAAACAAATCGAAATGAAGAAAATAATAAGATAAGAGGTCATTTTCTCGATTCAGTTTTAGAGATTCTCCCATCTTACTAAATATAGGGTGGAAAACGGGTGAAAGGCCCACATCAAAGAAAGGTTTTTTTTTTCTCCCTGTGCAGACACAGTCTCTATCCTTAACACTAGTTGCAGCAACAAATGAATGGCAGAAATTGAACAACAAATCTTGCAACAATTATGCCAAAACTAGTGCATTTCTAAACTCACCACATATGGCAAAATCAGCACCAAAATCTAAAATCAGATGTACAGCAACCTTTCATTGATCTTTAATATGAACTAGGAAAGACATTAGGGCCACTGTTATGCCAAAACTAGTGTATTTCCGCAACAATATACTCGTGTTGGCTTATACAAAACATCAGACTGCAGAGTTAGCCAGGTTCTATAGCAAATTAAGTGACAACTATGCAACAACTCATACTATAAGAAAATCTGCTATATGAAACCTTCATTCTCAGGCCATTTCGTTTTCACCTTGCTCGTTAAGGTCAAGTATAGGGTGATTCTACGTCAATGAGGTCCCACATATCTTCATCAGATTTATACCCCTCAACCTTCAAAGTTTTTGGTGTATCCCCTAGTAGAGTTTTTGGTTGAGGCTTTCTGCAGATACAAAGGAAGAGCTTGGTTAGCCATCATTAACAATTGTAAGTCCAATATCCATGCGATTCATTAAGAGCTAACACTTAAAATAAGCTATCGAAAATGAAGGCAAAAGTTAGAAAGGGCAAGCACAAGAACTCAAGCGGTCAAGATCTGACAATCTGACCATGAATTAAAATGTAGGTAATTAGGTTGCTATTCCCAAGAGGTTCATTTAGTATAACACTCCTCACAACCCTCGGATGGGACTAATTGGATTGCGCACACCTCGACTAATTCCACAGGATACTTACCGCCTTGACTAATTTCACAGGATACCTACCGCCTCCCACTAAGTCCCACCAACAATAGGTATCAAGTAACTCTATCCACCAAGGCAAGGACAAATAGGAAGAAATCACCTAGTGTTTTTTGTCGTGATTTGAACCTGAGATTTCATGGTTCTCTGTTGACCGCAAATTCAGCAAAACCATTCATATCACTTTAGGGACCTGGGCTAAGTAAACCAGTAGATTTTAGATAGAAGGAAGTCAGCGCAGTCACAAGCCTAAATCTATCAGAGAACCTTGTGATCCAGCGTTTGATAATAAAGAAGGGGGAATCAAAAAAGATAAGATATAATTAAACATCTAGTTCAATGCAGAACACAAATGCAAGTTCAGTTATAATCCTCAAAAATGTTGGCACCATCGGATTAAAATGCATGTCATCATTTGGAAGTTTTCTAAGGGCTCCCTTCACCATTCTCATTCCTCTCCTGTACAAGAAACAGGGAAAGGGGAAGAGGAAGCTCAATGCTATGGACTATGCTTGTATAATCTCCTACTTAAAAAAAATTCGGCAGTCTGTTTCTAGGTTAAAGGTACTACTTGTGTCCACCTCTGCTACTTTTGCAACAAGAGGTCCAGCATGTTCAAAATGATTTCCATTGAATATGAAGAAAGAAGTAACTAAAAAGGGCAAGCTCGGTGCATTAAAACTCCCTCTATGCGCAGGGTCCAGGGAAGGGGACCGACCACAAAGGTTTATTATACGCAGTCTTACCTTGCATTTCTGCTAGAGGTTGTTTTCAAGGCTTGAACCTGTAACCTCCTAGTCACATGGAAGCAACTTTATCAGTTACTCCAAGGCTCCCCTTCGAAGTAAGTATTGTATAAAATTTCAACAGAACAAAAGAAAGCTTAACTTGGAGGTTGGGAGATGTTTTGCACATCCCCAGAATATTTGTGATCTCATTCTTAGACAATAATGTAAAAACAAAAGTATAAACACCCTCATGCAGGTATGATAGTATTCAAACATGCTAAACACATTTTCAATATCGACTGGATGCGGATGATTAATAGAGGCGAACAGAACTAACTTGGAATTGATACAAGTTTGACTGATTGATGTTATATCCCTAAGATGGGCTAAAGGGAAAGCTATTTTTAGAATAATAGAAGGGACCCTAAATGTGACTCGTAAGATAATTAGTAAGTTTAGAAGTTCCCATTTCCAGCACATGAGCACTATTTTAGGACAGACATAGTCGCAACAGCAACATCCCACTATAATCCCAACAACGTGAAGTCTGGGAGAATAAAGTGTACCCAAACCTCACCTCTTATCTCAGAGGTAAAGAGGTTATTCCCGATAGATCCTTGGCTCAAGGGAATAATAGTCCAAAGCAATCCAGAAAAAGAAGTAATTAAGTACAAGAAATAGCATATAGTAACAAAAATAACAAATAATAACATAACAATGACTACAACAAAATGATGTGATAGTCGGAGTACAAGGAACAACATAATAACAAAAATTTAAGTACGAGTAACTATAGGAGCAATACCTACAATACTAGTATGGATAGATAGCAAGACAATACACTACTACCTACTAACCTTCTACCCTAATTTGTGTCCTCCACAACCTCCTATCTAAGGGTATGTCCTCGGTAAGCTGAAATTGCGTCATGTTCCGTCACAATCTCAATCTCGCTTCCCATATATAGTCCTCCATAGAAATCACTCCTACCTAATCCCAGATATCCTCATTTATAATTCTATCTCTCTTAGTATGCCCACACATCCATCGTAACATACTCATTTCTAGAATTTTAACTTTTAGCAAACACTCTGCCTCATACAGCATGGATGGTCTAACTATCACTCTATAGAACTTACCTTTAAGTTTTGGTGGCACCTTCTTATCATACAAGAAGGATATCAATAAATTGATCCAACACAAGGAATAAATTTAGCAATTTTTAAAATTCTAAAAATTAGGGACATGATAGGGAGAATGGTGGTAACTACCTCTCCTTCTATAGAGCTAATGGAAGTGCCTCTTATGATATGATGTGAAAGCATAGATATTGCCACAAACTTAGTTTAAAAGGGAAAAGCCTCATCTGGCCACAAAATAACTTTTGCACCCATGAAGATGCTTTAAAATTTTGATGTGATACATTGAACTACTCTATGAAGAAATTGAATAAATCATGCAACTTCAAACCTTTCAACAAATACACCAGTCAGGAATAGAACCATATTAACAACACAATACTTACGGTGGGATGTGCACCCATGCACTTGAAATCAGAGCAGGTTAGAGAAAGGATCCTAGGGTGTCTACTGTCTACTGTTCGGCAGGGAGGGTCTCTTAACGCCCGAGTTGAACTATGCTTCTTTCTGGACCTAAGTCAACACTAATAAAATATGACAAAGATAAGTGGAACAGAGTCAGCTCACTTTTCCTCATCCTGTACACGATACAAGCTCAGTGCATTCAATAATGTCATTGTTCGGCAAAAACTGCAACATGGATCAATTTCCACATCATTCTTTCTGACGAGTCAAAACTCAGTTAATGAAAGGAAAATTTTCATATTCTCATTTAATAACAAGGCCGAGAGTATATACAGGACACCCAGCAAATTAAGGAATACAAAGATAAAAGAAAAAAAAAGGCAAAATTTAATGCAAACCTTTTGCGGTTGCGTCTGGCAGCATCACGAGACTTCCTTTTCTTCTTTTCCTGAGTAGATTCAAAAAATCTTCGGCGCTTACTCTCTTGGATAACTCCAGCTCTGAGAACCTCTCTGCGGAAGCGGCCGATGAGTTTCTCTTCCGGCTCATTTTCCCCAGCTATAACCTGAACATTATATGCTGATTTAAAAAAGAGAATATTGGACAATGAAAGCGAAGGAAACAGGTGATCAGAAGAGTAATCAGAACTGTCTTTATCGAGTTTCAGAATTGGAGTTATAGGTGACGATGTAGTCGAAAGAGATGGAACACAGAAAGGGACGACGCGAACAGTAGTGAATTGCGCAGTTTTTGGATGGGAATTTGTAGTGTTTTGGTTGTTGGGAGAAGAAAGCGAAGGTTGGAGGAAGGATGATGGCAGAAAAAGGGCCATTGATGTATGACCTTGGAGGGTTTAAGGCTCAAGCTTTGGGGTTTTACATTGCTAGGACATTCCATTAGGGCAACTAATTTTTTTTTCTGTTTTCCGCTCGGTGTCCGGATCCCGTGGAGTCCCCGACTAAATTCGGATTGCGCACTGCAGGGTCCATTTGGGAGTGGCGCTCCCAACAGAATTTACTCCCACCAGTGCATTACAACTCATGTTGGCAATAAGGGCAACTAATTTATTTAACAAGAAACTTATGTAAAGAATAGTGTTTCATTTTTGCGCTAATTAGTTACGACTTTTACTCGTCATTATTTTATTTTTCGAGATCAACTTGATTAAATTTTAAATCTAAATTGAAGTAGCTAAATTTATAATATAAAATCTAAAATTTGAATGGTTGAAGACTATATAGAAATTTATAAGCTGCAATCTTTCTCATATTAATATGATAAAAAAATAAATTTCAAAATATTAATCAAAGTTCATATAGTTTGACCTAGTGCCAATTAAAAGTGAATGGAGGGAGTACTAGACATCGATGCTCGTGTCAGGAGCCCAATATTTGTTATTTTTGTGTCTTAATTTATGTGATAGGAATAAAATTTAAAAAGACCATTAAATTTTAATATAATTTTTAAATATTTTAAATTATTAATTATTGTGAAGTATAGTATTTTTTTTAAAGTAATTTTTAAATAACATATGTTACTACCCTTGTTCCAATTTAAGTGGCACTCATAAAATTTCGAAAGTCAAATTTTTTTGTCTTTTATTTTTATTTCTTTTTACATTAATGTAATTTATATTATGTTTGTGTCATTTTTAAATAATATATGTTATTCATTTATCTCTATTTATGTGACACTGATTCAAGTGTTAAGTAAACTTTTCATATGTCTTTTAAATATTCTAAGTTGTTAATTCTTGTAATTTGTAGTATTTTATTTAATTTTTACATAGATATATGACTATTGTTGATTATCAATATTTACATTACTCTTTAAGTAATTTCCTAATTAAATGATACATGTTATTTCTTTTGTCTCATTTTATGTGACGTTAATAGATTAATTTCAATAATCAACTGAATTTTTTATTTGTTTTAAAAATATTTTAAGTTGTCAATTATTTTTTATACTTTTACGTAACATGTTTTTAAAACTATTTAAAGTGATCAATAATCATGATTAGTATTACTTTTTACGTAAGTTTTAAATATATAAAACACTTAAATAAGACAAACAACTTAAAATGAAAAAACCATCAAGAAATTATAGATATACTCTCAAGATGCTCAAGCAGGCATGTCGACATGTTGCCTGCTTGAGCAGCTAACCAAAAAATTCTCTTATTTAATAATTGTAAAAAAATAAAATAAATTATTTTAAGTTGTCAATTATCATGATTAGTAATATTTTTATGCAAATTTAAAATATATAAAATACTAAACATAAGATAAATAAATTAAAACAGAAAAAACATCGACAAATTACAAATAAACTTTAGAGCTGCTCAAGCAGGCATGTCGATTTGTTGTTTGCTTGAGCAACCAACCAAAAAAATTCTCTTAATTGTAAGAAATAAAAAAAAATTATAAGATTTTTTTAAAAAAAAAAACTAGAAAATTACAAAAATGAGTAAAAGTAGGCATGTCAGCTCTTCTAGCAATTGAAGCAGGTAGAACAATTAAAAATGAGTAAAAGCAGACACATCAATAATTAGTTGTCTGTTTCAAGCAGTTGAAACAACGCTAAGCTGCTCAATTAAGCCACTTAACTAATAAGAAAAAATAACGCTGAAAAAATGAAATCTTCCAAACACTTTTGATTCTAGCAATTTACCATTGAAAGGAAGGGAATGACTTTTGAGATCTTTTATTAGTAAATAATAATAAGAGATTTTAAAAAATATACTTGCTAAGTCGAAATATATTAAATAGATTGAAACAAAGGAATTATAATTTTTGAAATTTCAAAAATAATTCATAGAATTTGTATTTAAAAAGGTTCAAAATTCAAAAAAAGATATCATAGAATTTGAAATCGTATAAAAAATAAAATAGATAAAGTTTAAAAATATATATTACGAGTGAAATAATGATATTGTATTGTAGGTACTATGAGTAAACCAATAATAAAATATACATGCAATTACTCTTTATATGGTTACAATTCATATTGTTTCTTATTATGACGAAATAAGTAGTCCTGTGTGGTTATTCGTAATCATTTGTATATTACCATTATATGTTGTGTATTGTTGTGATAGCAAAATTAATTGTAACTTTTTATATGATTATTCGTAACTCTTTGTACGATTAGTTGATTATCATATAATTTAAGTTTGAATAAAAAGTTTTTTTTTTAAACTTTAGTGTAGTTATGAAACCTTAAAGCACATTGTAGCATTTTTAACTTTAAAACATATCAAAAAATATATCTTTACTTATTGCATCTCAAGTAAAAAGAGAATTTCGAACTTACATAATTTTATCAACACTTTGAATATGAAGACAAAACTTGAAGCTTAAATTAACAATTCTTTAGGGTCTGTTTGGAATATTATCTCATAATTAAAATTGGTGTAATTATTAGTGTAGTAACTACCGGTCTAGTAATTACTGTAACATATTTATTTGTCACAATGTAATTGCAAATGTGTTGTTTGATTGCGCTAGTGTAATTACAATGTTATATTAAATTTTAAAAATAAAAGTTGGTTGTCTAAATTTCAAAATTTATATTAGACAAATAAGGATATATATAAATAATAGTAAATTAAATATTTAAGATATATATTGTCTTATGAAAATATATTAATTAGTAAACATATATTCTTAACTAATATTATTAAAAAAAAAAATTAAATTAGTATATTTTTAATTAAATTAATCATAAAATTAAAGACACAAGATTTATATGTATATCATGAAATGCATGCTTACAAAGATATTATTATCATAAAAATAATGTTATAGTAAATTTATTAAAACATCTAACATAAAGATAATCCACCAAATCTAACTAAAAAATAAATGACTGTAATGTGAAATATCAAGTCAATACTACTAAAACAAATAAAAGTAAAAATACAACATAAGTTCTAAATTTAAAATAAAAAATTAATATAATACTCTTGTGTCAAATTTCAGCATATCGTACATGAATATGATTTTAAAAAAATAGAATACTAATAAAATCATGCTAACGAGAAAAATAAACATAGAACAAATAAATATGAAAAATTGTATGAAATCACATAAAATAAAGGTTGATAACGAGAAGGAAGTGAAAAATAAAAATTATAAAATAAAATATATTTTTTAAAAGTATTAGAATAATAAAAATAAAAAGAAATTGAAATAATAAAAATAAAAAATGAATAAAAAAATAAAAATAGAAATAAAAAATAAATTTAAAAGCAATCATCTTGTTATTACATTAATACATCATGTAATTACCAACAATTTACAACCCGAAGAGTGTACACCTTTTCAATTAGACCTAATTACCTGTTGACCAAGTAATTACATGACAAATCAAATATGTTAAACAATATAATTACACCGAATTCAATTACCATAATTACTTTTCAAATAAGTCCTTAATAAATTTAATAACATATAAATCTTAGCTCAACAGTCATGAAAAATGTAAGCCTACTTGCTCCAATTAAATACATATTATCGTTCAAAAATATCTAATAAGAAAATTTTATACATGAGCAATTTAACGTTTCCATGTTGAGGAAGTGTATTGGGTCCTCGATACTTCTCAGGCATCTTAGTTACACTATCAAATCCATCATTTACTGAAATTGTAAGCATAGAAATTATAGGGTTTTATGAAATAAGTATAGAAAGAAGCATAATTTAATAATATAAAAGAGTTTGTCTCGTCCTTGATACATTTTCACTCAAGGACAAACTTTTTCATAATTGTAATACGTACTGAAATTTTGTCTAAACATGTTGCGTTAATTTTTTTTTGAATTTTTTTTACTTTACATATAAGCTTCAAACTCAAAATACTAGAGTTTGTTTTTTATATTTTTCATAAGACTTCTATTTTTCAATTTTTTTCTTCGTATTAAAAATGGCTAAAAATTGATTAAGGGCTAAAAAGTGAATTTTTATAAATTAAAGAGGTGGATATGTAATTCACAAAAAAGTCAATTGATTGTTGTATTTATACTCAAATTTCCGACGATCGCCGGAACTGAAAAAAACTCATTTCTCCGGGAATGGCAGGAATGGCTATGTTTGCCTCAAATCTCTCGAGCGAGGTATCCTCTCTTTGTGATACTCTCTTCAATCTTTACTATTTGTAAAACACTGATCTGACTGCGATTGCGTTTACTGACAATCCTTTTTGCTGCCAGTTATATGTAAATTAGGGTGTTTCTAATTTAACTGGATTTAGTCTATATTTTTGTTTCAATTTAGCATACTGTAGAAAGATAATTATCGCCTGTATATTCTCCCACTTACGAACAAATGATATAGGAGTCCAATAACATCTCATGCTTTACGGTTGTAAAATTGCATAAAAGGGTAAAGATATTTAATCTGTTAAAGAGTATTGAGTTTAATCTTCGCTCCATGCATCTCTGATTGCTCTCTTTCTGAATAACACATATGTTAGAGGCCTTTCAGACCATTCTATTGCTTTGTTCTGAATTTTCCTCCCCTTTTGGCAAAAACAAAATTATCTTATGCATTTAAGCATCACCTGTTGTATCCCAGAGGGAAACACCAAATTCCATAAGCACCTGGGCAGTATGAATTTCAGATGATTTACACTTTCGACTTCAGACTTATATGTAAAAGCTGTTGCATATTATAAATTTCCCCTTCCTTAATTCCCATTCTTGAGATAGACATGTTAATGAATTCCTCGTGGATATTTTATTGATTACCTCTCCAATCTAACAATGTTGTTTAAAATTCTAGATTGAGGTGTCATGCCTCTTATCAAATGTTAATATAATTCAATAAAAAGTCATACGAAGGACAAAAACACAACAGAAGAATTTCTTATATTAGAGAATCATTTTTTACATTTGGCCAATTCAGAGGGATCACCACCCACATTGGACGAAACAGTGAGGGTTTTCCAGATCCGCCTTTCAAGGGTGGGATTAGACTAGATAAAATTATCTCAGCCCATCGGTCCTCATGTTAAATGACCCTAGAGGTGTCAAATAGTTTAGTATAAAATAGTGAATGAACTGATCAGATTGTTAGAAGCATATATAAAATAACATCATTTTTGTAAATCTGTAATGTTCTGAGGAAATGTCAAAACAGTCGATGATCTTTTACAACTTCTTGCCAGTTATGATTACTTGACAAGTTGGTGTTGGTTTTTTTAAAAGGATTAATGGGGCCTTAAAAAGAATGAAAGAGTCTCTCAATGGATTGAAATGACCTTCAATAACGTTCAATAATTTTATTAAGCATTGAAGGGCTTTAAATAGCCAACCTAAAACATATAATCTGCATAATTTAAAATTTAAAATAACCTAAAATATCTCAACAACTCAAACAACTTAACTAAAATTCAAATTTATCTAAAATTGAATAACTTATTTTGCTAAAAACTAGTGCATTAACTAAAGGCAAATTTCAACGGTTGGTAAAATTTGTAAGTATCCTATACTACTTCCCCTTGTCTCAGAGTGTTTGAACTGGCCAACCACTCTTGTTCTGCACCCCTCGAGGTCCTTACAATTTAACTTTTCAAGCTTTATTAAAACTTCCTTTCTATTACTGGTCATTCTTGTGCTTGTAACTTTCATTTATGTTACGCGTTCTTTTCTGGTCTCACATCTCTTTCTTTTGATGCAGATGGGGTTAAAATTGCTTCTTAGCCCACTTAATACTAATGTCATTGTCCGCACTGCATGGTGAGCTCGTATTCGGTTCTGGAGATTTTCTTTTCATGATCCCAATTGATTTTTGCTATTGTTATTTTTATGTGTAAGAAGGCATCTACCACTGTTGCTTGGGATGAGCCAGATGCAAAAGTTTTAGTGCCGTTTCACGAGCCTGAAGAAATTTTGAACTCTACTTGTTTACTGCTTCTATTATTTGGAAAAATTGAAGATTCTAATTAAACTTTTAAGGTATTTGCAGCTGTTCTGTAGGGATTGTTTTGCCTGTTTATTCCACCTTCAAAGCAATTGAGATGAGGGATCGAAATGAGCAACATAAATGGCTTCTGTACTGGGCAGGTGATGATGCTTTCCAAAACGCTACAAATTTTGTTTTGCTTTGCAAATCTTGAAATTGCATTCTTCTCCACAAGATACTGTTCTTCACGACAAAGTATCTCTGTTAATTCTATCATATGCCCTTCTGTTTTCCCCAATACCATGTGAAACTATTGCTGGGAAATAATCTAAGAGATCACTTGAAAAGCAATAAAAAGAAGTTGTTGTCTACTGAACAAGAAAATAGGACAAGAATTTAAGTTAAATCATCTTTTAAATCATATCATTTTTTATAAGAATGATGCTGCTATACTTGTAATATCTTTATTACTTGCTATGTCTCAGACTCAGATACAGGTATTCGATACAACTATGTATCTAGAGCTTATATTCTTCATCACATAAATTTTAGGATTTTGATGTATGGATCCAAGAGTGGATATGGCCAATAAATGTATATGACAACATATCGAAGTGTATATATGTCACGACCCGAAATCTGGGTGTGATGACACTCACCTAACCCACCAAGACAAGTTAGCCCACAACCTAGACAACTTAACGTAATAATAAAAGCGGAAGATAAACTGTCTAATAAGATAGATAAGCTGATAAGCATAGGAAATCAAAAACTACAACCATCCCAGAACGGGTGTTATATGTACAAACCTCTAAATATAGAATACTCAGTAAAATACAAGTCTCAATGTCTAGTCCTCAAATAGAACAAAACATAAAATGGAATCCTCGAAGACCTATTGAAGACTTAAGCAACTACTTCATAAGTAATCCAGAAGCTCAATCCTGTATGAGGAGTAGCTAGCAAGAAGGATCGGACTCACAACCAATAAAAATGTAGCAAGGGGTGAGCACCAAATAACAAGGTACTCAACAAATGGAACTAGCATAAAGTAAAACAATGAATAACACAAGTACTCCTTAACTCCCAACTACATATCGCCGGACTACATGCCTGCACTCAGAAAAGTTCCAGCACAATATAATATACAAAGCACAGTAATATAAATATACTCATCACATAACATCATATCTCAATATATCCAATTGATACTCAAGTCAAATGATACAATAGCTATACAGTCTTATAAACAATACACTTAGTAATATCAAGACAAGAATAATATGAGATGGAGTGAATGCCATGAGATGTAAATAATGTGATGCAATGTAAAATAATCGTGATGCATGTCTGTCCTACGATACACATCCGCTGATCAATATATATGTCAGAACGGAACCCATGGGGGTCTCACATAGACCATGTATTCATGAACACCTCGGCCAATGCTCACCTATCCGAAAATGACCTCGGACACAACATCACCCGGCATATTACCTCGGCTTGCCGGCAAAAACCTTGGCTAATCATCAACTTATAGAGACCTTGACCACTAATCCACATGTTACCTTACTCGTCTCTCGGTCATAGCCATCACAAGTATCAATGCACAAATAATAGTAGATGCAATGTGCATGATCTCGATTATATCACAGTGCCAATATCATAATGATTTCAATATTATCATAGTATCAATATCATCAATGCCTCGATATCATCAATATCTCAATATCCTCACAGCCTCAATATCAATCATATCTCAATATAAGTGCCATCTCGATATCAATATCAAATGATTCACAAGATCACATATATTACGAATCCACAATTAATTTACAAGTCAGGATATCACCATATGAACAGTTACTCAATCTGAAATCTCATGATCAAAGCCTACGATGATACAATTCTACCCCAAAGTACTCAATTCCATACATATAAGAGCATATAAGGTTCATTCATACTTAACAAAAGGTTAGAAGTCCACTTGCCTCAAATAAAGTCTCAAATCAAGTCAAATCCAAAGTTTTCCCCTTTCTACGGTACTCCGAATCATGAAAATCTATTCAAATATAGCATCACAATCACATAACGAATCTAATGACACTAAAATCAATCAATTCGGACGAAAGGGTAAAATGGTAAAAAAATCTCATACCGGAAAAGTAGCCGGAATCTGAAATTAATACATGAAAACATTTCCCAAGTGATAAAGAGTTCAACGGTGAAAACCGTTTCGAAAACAGAGTTAAAATGAGGTAGAAATCATCAAATTAGCATTAGGAATTAATATCTGAAAAATTCCCAAATTCTCCAATTAAAATTTTCAATTTCTAAGTTAAAAACACAATTTAATCAATGGAAATTAAAGAAACAGGTTAGAAAATAGTTATCCAAAGATTTGCTTTGAAAAATCTTGAAGAATCACTTGAAAACGAAGCTTGAAATGTTGAAAATGGTGGAAAATTAATTAAACTCGTCATTTAAAACTTAACACTGTTCAGGGATATTTAATGCTCTGCGAACGCGGAAGCTAAGGAGAAGTAACCCTCCAGAACGCAAAGGTCAAAGCTGACTGGTCTCTGCGAACGCGGTCAAAAGGGCGCGGACACGAAGTTGTTCCCCTGATGCCTGCTAAATACACAACACAGAAATCACGAATAGGACCCTCGGGATTCGTTTGGAACCCCATGAATACAAATCAAACATGGAACCGTACCAAAAACGACGTTCTGGACTCAATGGAACTGTCGAATTCGGATTCAAGGCCTCTTTGGCCTAGAGCCCGAGAAAGATTGTTTAAACTAGTTTAGGACTCAAATACTCAAAATAATCTCGGATCTCTAAAAATTACAACGAGGCTATTTCTAGCGTTAGTTTCACCATTCGGAACCACTGGAACTGACGAAGTTTCGATTCGAGCTTCCAAACTCTAAATGTTGACCAAAGTCTGACCCAAAAATCAACTGAAAATGCAATTTTAGGTCCAAAATCTTCGTTTTAACTCCGAATTCAGTTCTGCAAGTTCTCCTAGACCAGATTCAACATTCCGGAGCTGACGGAATCAAAGGAATTGAATTCCGACACTCGAAATTCAAAATGACCACAAAACTCGAAATTTTCAACTTTAAGCCTTTAAAAACTCATTATTTAGCAAACTGTAAACATCAACTAGACTTCGGTGGTTAACAACCACCAACTTCTTTGAAACATCAAATACTCTTAACTTTTTACGAGGTTTTCAAAATTTGACTTTTAAACTTAATAAAAAATGACCCAAGACAACTTTCGGGAAGGGTAAAACGGTAATTATGTCGAAGAATGCCAGAAATGACCTTCGAGGTCATTACAATATATATATATTTATATTGATTAATTAATGATATTGAACTAAAACTAATAAAAATTGATTTGTTATAAACACCTACTTTTATTCACAAGATTTCTCATGTAATAGCAAAGTGTTATGTATAATATGAGATAAATCCAAACATGATACCTTCCAATCTATTCTTCTGGGTCATAGATGTAGTCAAAGCACCCAAGGTAAGTTGACCAGGTCTAGTGTGGATCTCACACCCAAATTGTGTCGGATCGACACGGGTGTGACAAGAATTTTGAAGGGTTTAAGCAAAATACACTCTACCCTCCCAGACCCCACTTGTGGGATTTCACTGGCTATGTTGTTATTGTTAGAAAAATGCATGAAGTGAGAGGTGATCCTTAAATCTCAAGGTAAATAACTTGACGTTCAACCAAGTGCACCATTTAGTCTATTTGTAATATGGGTATCAGTATATAATATTATACCCAATTTAGAAATTATATACATTAAATATCTAGTTTTACACAAAGACCATTGGTTCATGTGTATTTTTGCCTATAAATTCGGTCTTGGCAACATAGACATCACCTAATTTGATATATGACCCCAGCAGAAAGTGGGCAATCGGTACAGATTGGTGTTTTTCTTTTTTTTCCAGTTCTGCTTATTAATTCTATGATGATACAAATTTCATGTTTTATGATAATCTTTAACAAAAAATAAAATTAAAAACTAGAAGGAAAGCGCCACTCCCCGTGAATACTTTTGCTTCCCTGATGAATTGTTCTTAACCTATTCAAGGCCTGACAGTGGATTGAATGCTTCACAGTAACTAGTTTTAGATTTATGTGATTGCTATCTTGCCCATATATCTCTTTTAAATGAATAATAATTACGTACTCTCTCTCACTCCTTCTCTGCTTGCAGCATATGGATCTTTCAGTATCATTGAAGCAGTCACAGATAAATTTCTCTACTGGTACTGCTTCCATTTTCGTTTTCTAATATCCTTATAGCCAGTCTCATGTGGTTGCATGGGGTTATTAGTTTGGGAATACCAACTTTTACTAGCCTTGCTCTTGTAACATGGAAGAGCTTTGTCGTGTTTCATAGGTTCCCACTATACTATCATGTGAAGCTCGCATTTCTTGTCTGGCTTCAACTTCCATCTGCTGAGGTGAGTTCAACAGATATTTTTGTTTCTTGAACTTTCTCTTTTCTTTCGGGAGGGGGAGTGGAGGATAGGTCTAAAACACAATTCACTTTTATGGTTTATGTATCCTGAATATATTCCCTTCCCCATTCCAAAAAATAATTGTTTGGGAAATGGCCAGTACCTTTACCATTAGGAAGACTGACTTTCTGAGCTAGCAACTTATAAGGATGTTCTTTCCATATGAAAGCTTTGCTGGTTCTGCTGTTGAAGAAAAAACCAAGGAAAATTGAAGAATAACATGTATGGGAGGAGGAAATAGATGAAGAAATTTACAGAGACGAAAAGGAGAGAGAGAGACAGAAGGTAAACAAGTGGAGCTTAGGTTTCAAATAAGAGAAATCGAACGTGAAACTTAGGTTTCAAGCAAGAGACAAGGAAGGAGTCTGAGAGTGGATGGTTGAGGAATTGGTGGGTGAGGGGGAGCTAGTGAATCTAGCAGACAGCGAACATAGAGAATGGTAAGGATAGTGAACTATGTTTAATAATTAGAATAATCATCATTAGCATACTTGCGAGTGTATCCGGCCACACCTCCTGGAAAGAAAAATAATATCTAGCTGCTTTTGAGTTGAATTCAGCTGAACTGCTTAATTAGAGTTAAGGATGTAACTTTAGCTTGAAGTTTATACTTAGTTTTTCACCAAAATGGATTTTTGGAAAGTCATGTACTTCTTTTGGTGTTACACAGGGTGCTAAGCAATTGTACACGAACCATCTGCGCCCTTTCCTCATGAGACATCAAGCAAGACTGGATCATATTTTGGAGTTATTTCATAGAGAATTGGTAAAAGTTATCTGTTAACGTATGTTGTAAATTTGCATATCAAATGTGTAGATGCAACTTGCCATTTAGTTCACTTTAGGTGGATGCGCTGGTTGTTGCTTCATGCTTTTAGCCTTCTTCCAAAAATTTTGAAAAAATTTCATCGCAATGCTGGAAGAAACTGCTATCATGCATGTAATCTCATAGGACGGCTTAAGGGTTCCTGTTCAATAGTTTGTCTCTAGCATGTATATGTGCAGCTTTTTATGGATGTTTGAATCGTTATTCAGATTGTCTTATAGAAATAAAACATGCAGGCTAAATTTATTAGCTCTCACCAAGCAGAAATCCAGTTTGCAAAGGTGCTTCTTGGCAAAACTTTATTATCAGGTAGTTCTTTTATATAAATGATTTGTATCATATATATTTTGATAGGGAACATCTTCCTCATCTTATGCTAGCGTCCCCAAGCTATTTCTTGGTGAAAACATCAGTATTTAGCCGTCGTATATTAAAGAAGAAAAGTACTTTCATGTCTTAGTTTGGAATATGTACCATGTACATCAAAGGTGAAAGGTTTAACCAATAAAATTTCCTTTTTTATTTAGTTGGGAATATTCTTCAACAACCTGCACAAGGACGAGTTGTTGGTACAATTGAAGGGCCAGCAGAGCAAGTAGAGACTTCAGAGTCAGAAGATGAAGCATGATGCCCTTTTCAAAATCAAATAAAAGTACCTTCTCTCTATTGTACTTCATAACAACTTAGTTTAGTTTTTCGTTCATTTTCTCACTGCATCTTTGATGGAAGAATTGATAGGAATGATCAGTGTATACATAATTTTCTAAGGATTCAATTTTGTTGTGAGTTTGAGAGTTTCCTTCTTCGTTTTCCTGTAAATATATCATCAGAAAGAGTTGATTTTCTTCAATCTCATAGGGCATTATTACCATTTTAGTAGACTTTGTACAGTTATTTCTTTTTATGCATTCTGATATACTTATTTACTGGGAGTGAAGTTGCACTGACTATCCTACTTATCAGACGCAATATTTGAAGCATCAATGTGAAATTTGAAGTGTAGCAATTTTTATTTTCCCTGGATGGTGTAGGAGCTATATCGGAAGTAGCACTCTTATGCAGCGTTGCATTGGTTGATTCGATTCGGTTTTGAAGTTTATCGTTCAACTTATCAATTATTGATTGGGTTATCGGTTCTTGATCGTTATCGGTTTAACTGTTAAGATTTGACAAAAAAAATTCTTTATTGAAAATTACTTAGAAACAAGGTGACAAATCAAATGAACCATTACAAATGAGTTGACAAATTACATTTTGCTCAAAAGCAAATATAATCACATTGTAGAATAACTGAGAGTTTGAAATAGTAAAAAGTAAAACTATGAAACTATCAAGGACTTTATATATCAAATAATATAAATATAATTATTTAATTTATTATCAGGTTATCGGTTAACCCGTTAAGAAAAAATCTAAAACCGTTAAAAATCGATAATCCAATAATTAAAAAAAAAATTAAACTGTTAAACCTATTACCCATTGTTGATAAACTATTAACTTTTTTTCGATTGGGGTAACCGATTTCGATTTAATTTTGAACAACCCTACTGCATAGCGATGCCCGAAAACTTTCTCAAACATGTGCAACCACCTCCTATTCACATTGCTTCCCACTAGTTCAAACAAGATATCATAACGATGATTGGTAACAATATGTAAGTAGTTGTACATAGAATTGAGTAAATCCTAATTAGCATTCAACTTGACAAAACAAGGACTAATTAGTTGGATTAAAAATAATACAATCAATCAGTGGTACAATTTGAAAACTCACACTTACCTGGGGTCTGAATAGTATCTTTTCAATATTTAGATGACCTGTTTGTAAATAATTATAATATGGTTCCATCGGCAAGCACCAAAATATACCAAAAGCAACCGACATCGACGGTTTCAGGTCATAATTCAGGTTTCTTCTTCTCAATCTCTCACTCATGGCGGCGGCGGCGGTAGCAGAGACCAGAAAGCTCCCGCGGCCGGGAAGGGGTGGAGTTGTGTCCCTCGGCCTGACGGAGGAAGAAGCTAGAGTTCGTGCTATAACGGAGATCGTTAACAACATGGTGGAACTCTCGCGGAAAGGCAAGGATGTTGACCTAAATGCGCTAAAGTCAGCAGCGTGCCGGAAATACGGGCTCTCTCGGGCTCCTAAGTTGGTAGAGATGATCGCTGCTTTGCCTGACTCTGAACGTGAAACACTGCTTCCCAAACTCCGAGCCAAGCCCGTCCGTACAGCCTCGGGAATAGCTGTTGTAGCTGTAATGTCCAAGCCTCATCGTTGTCCTCATATAGCTACCACCGGAAACATTTGTGTCTATTGCCCTGGCGGCCCCGATTCTGATTTTGAGTACAGTACACAGTCATACACTGGATATGAGCCTACTAGTATGCGAGCCATTCGAGCTAGGTGAGAATCAATTCTCTGTCCTTTTTACACATACACTTATTTTCAGTTTGATGCTACGAATGACATTTAATGCTGGTTGATGCGTCTTTGCATTCGAGATTTGTTAAACCTTCCATCTACTGGCAACCCAACATTTTCTTTTTCTTATGGAAATAAGTATACTAAACTTTGAATATTAGCTTTTCTTCTTCAGTTATTATAGGTCTTAATCTTTAATTGTTCTCCTGTTGGGAAAAAAAGGTGACATTTCCTTATATGTGGCTAACTAGAAAGTTGTTAAACTCACTTACTCAAAAAAGTAATCTTTGGAAAGACAAGATCAGGGTTTGTATCAGATTTAGGGGAAATACTTATGTGGTTCATTTTTCCAGGTACAACCCTTACGTACAAGCTAGAAGCCGGATTGATCAACTTAAGAGATTGGGTCACAGTGTTGACAAGGTTTTTCCCCTTGGAAATATTACTTATTCTTTTCTGATTTTGGAGAATTTTTCTTAAATTGACTGTTTTCCTCATAGTAACAAATGCCTAATTGCAGGTTGAATTCATCTTGATGGGAGGTACATTCATGTCATTGCCTGCAGACTACCGTGATTACTTCACACGGAATCTTCATGATGCTTTATCTGGGCATACTTCTACCAATGTTGAAGAGGCTGTTGCATACTCCGAACATGGGGCGATAAAGTGCATTGGGATGACAATTGAAACGTGAGTAACTATTGGCTACATGTGAGCGGTTTAAAAATCACAATGAAAAACACTTATCAAGAAAAAGAAAAAATCCACAGGGAAAAGTACCTCGAGAAACCTTTTAGCTTATATTTTGGTCCTCTGTTATTGAGATATCCTCTTTTTTTCAACTTTATTCTCCTTCCGTTTGTCTTGCTTTTTTCATGTGCAAGCTGAATTCAGTCTTAGTGTTTAATGCATGATAGTGCATTCCCCAGTGAGGAAGAAACACATTTTGAGTTCTCATCTTCCTCCTTATCATTATGAGTGCCATCTTTGGTTTATTAGTTATATTATTTTTCTGCGACCTTTGATTGTTATTATTGTAATTATTGGTCTATCATATTCGATTATGACAATACTAATAAGGAGATGGAAAATAATTTAAACTAAAACAAGGAGCAGACAAGGTGCTATACTTAATTTCCTTGGCGGCTTAGATGCTTGGTTGAGCTATTTCCTCTGAATAATTTAAGCATAGCATTTTATTCATATCTTTTTGTGTACTCAATAGTTTGTATTTTCCCATAGGAGGCCAGACTACTGCCTTGGACCTCATCTGAGACAGATGCTTTCCTACGGTTGTACGCGGCTAGAAATTGGAGTTCAGAGTACATATGAGGATGTTGCTCGTGACACTAATAGAGGCCACACTGTAGCTGCTGTGGCTGATTGCTTTTGTTTGGCAAAGGATGCTGGCTTCAAGGTGTTTTTCTAATTTCTTTTTGTTGGTGGTTTGGTTTAATCTCTACTTTTGTTTCCGCTACGAAACCCTCCCACCTATAATAGCCTCTCCCTTCACCCTCGCCAAGCAACACATAAGATGAGCCTTGAAGAAGAAATTAAAATGGGAAGTCAAATTTTCATCCTTAGTTGTGTTTTTTTTTTCTTATTGGAGGTATCATAGCTCATTTCTAAGTATTTGAAATGAAGTTGTTGGTGTACGTTCAATTCCTTTCTATTACTATCTCTTTTGGACTTCAGCAGCATATGCAATGTAATCCCACAAGTGTGGAGTCTTTTTGCACTTGAGAAATATAATTTTATTATTATTTGGTGTTTCTTGTTTCTTCGATTACTGTATTATTTGTTGTTTCTATGGTTCTGTTCTCATTTATTTTTTGCATGGTGTCTTCATTACTGCTTTTCTTTTCCATACTTGATTTTGATATGTTCTACTTAAGTCGATGATCTATCCGAAACAACCTCTCTACCTACATAAGATAGATCTTCTCCCTTCTTCTGCCCTCTTCCTATGATCTTGACCTGCTAACTAATTCCTAAAGGTCCCACTATGATTAAAAAGCTCCCCATAGGCCACAGGGGTAAGGCTGCATACACCACCCTCCCCAAACCCGGCGTGTGAGATTACACGGGCTATGTTATTGTATTGGTAAAACTTTCATACATTCCTTTGTTGAATTTTGTAGGTGGTCGCTCATATGATGCCTGATCTTCCAAACGTTGGCGTTGAAAGAGACTTGGAGAGTTTCAAGGAATTCTTTGAAAGTCCTTCATTTAGGACAGATGGACTTAAAATTTATCCTACACTTGTGATTCGTGGCACGGGACTTTATGAACTGTGGAAAACTGGAAGGTGCAGTTTACTTTCTGAATTTTGGTATCGCACGTGTTGGTTTTTGGTCGCTAAAATCATTTATTTAATCAGTCAATAAGATTGATTTCATCCAACCTAGTCGGCAATAGCAGTAGCCATATTGTTGGATGCTAACTTGAAACTATTATTTCAATGAGGTCATTAGTCATTACAAGTGGTAACTTGCAGGTATAGAAATTATCCACCAGAGCAGCTTGTAGACATTGTAGCTAGGATTCTTTCTATGGTGCCACCTTGGACACGCGTTTACAGGGTTCAACGCGATATCCCTATGCCTCTAGTGACTTCTGGAGTTGAGAAAGGGAATCTCCGAGAATTGGCTTTAGCTCGAATGGATGATCTTGGCTTGAAATGCCGAGATGTCCGAACACGCGAAGCTGGGATCCAGGTAATGTACTTTTTGTATCTACTTTCTTGCATCTCTTACAATGTGGTCTCAGAACTCAAATATTTTGATGGAAATAACTTATTAGGACATTCACAACAAGATAAGGCCTGAAGAAGTTGAGCTTGTTCGCCGTGATTATACAGCAAATGAAGGATGGGAGACTTTCCTTTCATACGAAGATACACGTCAGGTATGTCAATTCAGCTGTTTCTCTCTACTGATTTTCCTTCGTTGCTCTATTCTTAATCTAGTAAATCAAACTCAGATGTATTTTCCTGCGAAAAGCAGTAACTGGTTTTAGATTCTTGAACAACAAAAAGTTACTTGATCTAGATTTGTTTTACTTCTGCGGTGGGATCAGCGCACAACTTCTATACAGTGATGTAAAGCAAGCCGTTTTTTCCTTTTTATTTTTGAAGGAAATTTTTTCGGAGTCATGTCCTGCAATTTAATGATGAAGAAAATGGTCCATGATATTTTTCTTTTTAACATTTTAATTTAATAAGATTGTAGATGGTAAACAAGTCTTGTAGATATTTTTGTAATTGCTGGTAAGTGAACTATTGCAAAGTATTCTTACTTCCACTATGAAGAGTTCATGTAATTGCTGGAAAACTTCTTGTCGGTCATTGTATGATTGTTAAGAAGGGACCTTAAGTCAGATTTCACTATTTCCTTCTTTTCATTATGATGCAGGATATTCTTGTTGGATTGCTACGGCTGCGTAAGTGTGGACGGAATGTGACTTGCCCGGAACTCATGGGGAGGTGTTCAATTGTTCGCGAGCTTCATGTGTATGGGACTGCAGTTCCTGTTCATGGTCGAGACACAGATAAACTGCAGCACCAGGGTTATGGTACTCTGCTGATGGAGGAAGCCGAGCGGATTGCTGGGAGGGAGCATAGGTCGACCAAAATAGCTGTTATCTCGGGTGTAGGGACCCGGCATTACTACAGAAAGCTTGGCTATGAGCTTGAAGGTCCTTACATGGTAAAAAGCCTTGTGTAGAGGTATATTTGTTATTTTGCTCTTACTCCTTGCGACTAATTTTGTATCACGGTAGATTGTATTTTAAATGGTATACATGTTTCAAACAGTTCCCTTCTTTAAAAAATTTAAATTAAAATAGTTACTTGACCTTTTTATAATGCTTTCAATTTATTTGGAAAATTTGTAAGCTCTAAATCAGTTAATTGTGCTCTTGTTGAGATTAATGTTTTATTAGGCCATATTTATTTTCATAATGTTAAGATGTTTGAACTGAATAGGCATTAATAATAAAAATTAGATGTAAACATTGCAAATAAAAGTTAATTCTTTTTTCCAATATCCAAGTGTGTATAAATCATCTCTATTTGGATAAATAAAAATTGTTTATTTGAAAAACTGTGATATAAAAACTAGTGGCAGCTCGTGGTTGGTGCATGGGTGCAATAATAGTTGATAGGGATTGCACGTTGGTGGTTAACTATTGTAACTGTACATTAAACCTACTGAAGATGGTTGGTAACTTGGTATTAAGGATAAATTATGAAAATGATTATAGTAATGACAATCATCATATATAAGAAGTGTGAATAAGATTGACATGTCTGCTTCAGCTGTTTGTTTTTTCGTCGTTATTATATGGGACCCGCAAAAGTGTTTTATGGATTTCTTAATTTAATATTTTCAAGTAACTTAATTATATTTTTTCAATTATGATTTTACAATATTAGCCTTAATAAATTATTTTTTCAACTCTTTTCAAAAATATTTTTCGGGTTTCTTAATTTATTAATATTTTCAAAACAGCTTAATTATATTTTTTCATCTACTTCAATTATGATTTTATAATATTAAATGTCATATAAATTGTGACAAAGAGAGTAATATAAAATATAGCGACTACAAGTCTAATAATTAATAACTTAAAATTTTTAAAATACATATAAAAAATCTACTGACATTTATTTTCTCGACTGTTTCCAAAAATATTTTTCGAGTTTCTTAATTTATTAATATTTTCAAAGCAGCTTAATTATATTTCTTCAACTGCTTCAATTATTATTTTACAATATTAAATGTCATATAAATTATGACAGAGAGAGTAACATAAAACGTAGCGACTATAAGTCTAATAATTAATAACTTAAAATTTTAAAACACATACAAAAAATTTATTGATATCACAAAAATCGAGATTAAAAAATATATGTTGGGCCCATACGAGCACGAAGCTCATAACTAGTATGAATATATACGTGGTAATAGTAAATGTTACATAAAAATATTCAAAATAATCATCTTAATAATTTAAACACTTCACGTTGTGTTTAAATTTTCATATTTGTAAAAACTAAAAAGTGATTCTAAGGAAATAAAAATATTTAATAATTGAATTAGTTCAAATATTCATTTAAGACAAACAAATAAGATGTGTAGAGTAATATAATTTAACATATTGTAAAATTATTATTTTAGTTCAATTTTGAAAGGTTAATTATTATTTTAAAATAATTTTTTAGTAACTTTTAGAAATTTGTTAAGTATATATTTTTTAAAAATTTATTCTCATTCTTAACTTCAAACTTAATAAGAAATGTAGTTAATTCTTTTAATATTGATTCAATAATGAGAGTTTATAAGGTAAAAAAATGAAGTATTCATAATAAATATAAATATGCATTTTGGACGACATATGATAAATTCTAACTTACAATCATTAGATTCTATCAATATGACGTAATAATCATTAGATTCTATCAATATGACGTAGAATTTTAATTTAGTATCTAAGTGGAAAAAAAAAAGGGGATCATACTTTTAACTACTTGGACTTAATGGGTATATACGTGTGCCTTGCAATAACTCTAATCTTGTTAAAATATTTTATTATAGGTAGAATGATAAGTTATGTTACTCGATAAATGTATTATTTAAAAATTAATTAAAATTATTCTCAATTGTCTTTCCTCTGAGACTATTTAAACTTTTTACATTTGTAATATTGTTTAAAATATAGTTATATGTAATTAATAATTTAGAAAGTAAGAGTAATGACATGTAAAAGTATTATCCGAACTAATTCATAATAATTAAAGTTTTAGTATAAATATCAAACACTAAAGAAAAAAAAAACATATAAAAATCGCTTGCAAAGTGAAAACATACTTACAGAGTCAAATTAAATATTTTCTTATTTGGTAGTGTAAAAATGATCCTTCTTTATATTTGCTCAATAGCGCGCATCTCTTCATCATAAGCGACTTGCAAATCTAACAAGTTGCCTGTAAAATTATTTGTAAGCTACTTGTAGAGACATGTTTACAAAGCTACTTGTAAGTAGCTTGTAAATCTGCTTAATAAGCAATTTATATATACTTGTTTGCAAAGCTATTTATAAGTTGCAACTACTTGCTTGATTGCATATTTCTTAGATTGTAGAAATATTAAATGAACATTCTTAATGAAGACTATTTATTAAAAAAATTGTATTTGTGTCTTTTTTTTTTCTTTTTAAAAAAATGAAATAACTAATAGTAGTATTTACTTATTTTGATATGACAGATGTTTATATTGGATTAAAATAATATACAATATACAAGGGAGCCTTCAAATTACTACAAGTTGTTAGCAACTAACCTATGGTCAATAATACAAAAGGATGAACTATATATTAATAAAAACAAAGACTCTATTATGTTGGTATTGGAAGAAATTGAATGTTTTAAAGATAGAGATGATTCAATGGTACCAAAGGGGTCATTATGTTTTGACATCGAATGTAACATATTCTATGATCAGCAGCTATTAAGTCATGTTGGGATAATTGCACATATGGTCATAGGCAGAATTGATTTGAAGCTCTATTATGCTACTTAGGAAGAGATTTATCCTATGGTTGACATATCAGGGAAAATTACGCACTAAAGATAGACTACAAAATATGAATATACAAGTAATAACTGAAGCATGTTGTTTGTGTGAGGAAGATTGTGCTAAAACTCATCAACATTTATTTATTGATTGTAATTGAGGATTAAAGTGAGGAAGGGCTTGGGAGATTGGACTGGATTGATATTGCCAAAAGGCACAACTCAACAAAGTTTGGCGTAGATAAACAAGAAACATTGGAAGCAAATAAAGAAGGAACTAGTGGTTGCGATGTATGGAGCAATAATATACTACACTTGGCATGAGAGAAATTGGAAGCAATTTAAACAGATATCTATAGATACAACTTTCATCGTCACAAAGGTACACAAAAAATTACAGAAGAGAATAGAACTAATACAAGGTTCCAGGAAGCAAAGGAATTGTCAAGAGTTGATAGATAGGATATGTCCATGAATATAGATTATAATTAGTTTAAATACTGTAGATTTTCTTTTGGGGTCAAATTTTAAGAGCATGGATGCTCCTTTAAGATTGTAATACTTTGATTTGGTATAATAATAGGAAAAATTACATAACTGAATAAACATTTACTAATAAATAACAAAACTTAGCTACAGTTTTATAATATTACTTTAAGCAACTAATGTTTCAAAACTTTGGTTATAAGTTTTTATGGACCCCATACACTTTTTTGTATAACACCCTTCAACTTTCACTTTTTGTTTCTTTCTCCTTTTATACAGAAAATTTGATTTTGTTTCCATAAATATTTCCCTGATTCTCTCCTACAATCCCTCATCAGCTCATCATCAACAACAGGTATTGATTTCAACTTTTTTTCTTTTCCAATATCCCCAAAAATCTTATATCTTCAATTTCAGATTTGATTTTTGACGTTTTTTTATTTTCGTTTTGCTTTCAACCTCGAGGAACCAAACAAATACAATTATACAGTACATATTTCAAGCATATTTAGAGTTATTTTATACAAAAAATATTATACATGACACAATTAAGATATATAACAGAAATGCAT
>JBCEWC010004319.1:0-27605 GCA_038996855.1 Solanum aculeatissimum | reverse complement strand
ATGTGCCAACATAGGTTGCTACCAAAATGGGAGGCCCGTAAGGTATGCTTTGATATGATATGATATGATATGATATGCTATGTTATGTAAATCTTTCAGAAATGGCCGGACCGTAAGGAAGGTGGCCATCACACTAAAATAGGAGGCTCGTAAGGTGTGGTATAGATTACCTTTGGCAAGTAATCTTCTCCGATCCAGTGGGAGGCCTCATTGGGCAAGTTCATGTTATATATCACATGAGTTTGGATGTCTGTTATGGTTCCATCCCCTCTATACTATAGCATTATGGCATTTCATGCATCATGGTCACCATGAAATATTGATATATTGTTCTTTCTTATACTCTCTTCTATGTATGTGCCCTTGATATGTAGGTTGTTGTAGGTTCATGTGCATATGCATTTGCATGCCCACATAGTTAGTGCTTTATTATGCTAACCCATACTCTTGTCTATATGTTCTAACCATGTAGGGTCCAGCGACGACCTCTATCTACCATTGAACGACGAGTGATCTCCTTGAAGCTAATCGCTTGTGGTGAGCCCTTTGTCCAATGGCAATATCTACATTTCTCTTCCTTGTATTGTTTTTACTTTCTTTCTTTATTACTCGAGGGTGAGCCCGGATTATGTCGAGGCCCCACTCTATCCTATATAGAGGCTATGTTGGACATGTTAGACTCTTGTATGTTGTATTATGCTTATTTGGGATTTTATGACTATTGGGATTTGTTTATGGAAATGATATTCCGATTATGCTTATGAGATTGTGAATGTTGGGAATGTGCTCATGTGGAAAGTACCGTAACCCGGTATGCCCCCATAGCTTGAGTCCTACTTACCCGCCCCTTAGAAATACTTATTATGTGCTATGTGATTCATGTTCATCCCATTCTCAGCAATATCCCCATAGCTTGAGTCCAAAGCCACGTTTCCCTTTGAATTACAGGTTATGTGTTTATCTTTCCGCGCTTCCGAACTGATGATATGTGTGATGATGCTATGATGGCTTGATCGGGAACCTTCGGGTTCTCCTTCGCCATGTCATATCTAGGCCCTACTTCCAGGTCGTGACAAAGATGGTATGAAATCCCTAGGTTTGTAAATGATCCTCAGAGTCCAACCTGCTACGTCGATTTGAGTCTTTTTCATGGGTTTGATGCGTACCATACCTATGAGTGAGAGGCTATGATAACGTTTTAGGAACTTATCACTTCGTTGTCTCTTGTGTCTTTCCTTGTACTATTTATGAGATTCCTCAAAATCTTGGTTCTTATCATTCTTTCATAACATTCCTCCTAGAAGAGCTCCCTTCCCCCATTAAGCTCCTGAATTTTAGGAAGAAGCCCCTCAAGCACCGGTAGAGGAACAAGTGTCTCATGCCGAGTTTAGGAATGTGGTATCTATGTTGGCCCAAGTTTTAGCCAACCAAGCCCGGCCAGCTAATCTTGTGAATGTTGGTACTCTGACTTCTAGGGTGAGGGATTTCACCCGGATGAACCCTTCAGAGTTCTATGATTTAAAAGTGAATGAAGATGCTCAAGAGTTCATTGATGAACTCACTAAGGTGTTGACCATAATGGGGGTGAGTTCAGAAGAGAAAGTCGAGTTGGCTGCATATCAATTGAAGGATGTGGCCCAAGTGTGGTATAACTAATGGTTGGTTGAACGAGTTGCAGATGTCATGGTTGGATGGGAAGAGTTCAAAATGGCATTCCTTGACCAGTTCTTTCCTCTTGTGCTTAGAGAGGCCAAAATGACCGAGTTCATTAATCTCTGACAAGGTGGAATGACTGTGAGGGATTATGCTCTCAAATTCACTAAGCTCTCCAAGTATGCCCCAATGCTTGTATCCGACCCCCTGCAAAAATGCACAAGTTCATTTGGGTTGACCAACTTCAAGGAGCTACTCACTTCTCTAAAATAGATCTTCGTTCAGGTTATCACCAGCTAAAGGTGAGGGAGTGTGACATTCCCAAGATAGCCTTTCAGACTCGTTATAGTCACTTTGAATTTTTGGTGATGTCATTTGGGTTGACCAATGCTCCGGCGGTGTTTATGGATCTTATGAATCGGGTGTTTAAACCGTTCCTTGATAATTTTGTGGTAGTATTCATTAATGACATCTTAATTTACTCCCATAGTGAGCAAGAGTATATGGATCACTTGAGGGTGGTGCTTCAAACGTTAAGGGAGAAGCAATTGTATGCCAAGTTTAGCAAGTGTGAGTTTTGGTTAGGAGAAGTTGCTTTCCTTGATCATGTGGTATTCGGTGATGGAATTAAGGTTGGCCCTAAGAAAACCGAAGCAGTGAAGGATTGGTCTAGACTTTTGACTCCTTGGGATATTTAAAGTTTCCTTAGTTTGGCTGGTATTATAGAAGGTTTGTTGAAGGATTCTCCTCTATAGCATCTCCATTGACTAAGTTTACTCAAAAGAAGGCCAAGTTTGTGTGGTCAAATGAATGTGAGAAGAGTTTTTAAACTTTGAAGGATCGACTTACATCGGCTCCAATTTTGACCTTGCCTAATGGGTTAGATGGATTTATGGTATATTATGATGCATCGCGTATTGGCTTAGGTTGTGTGCTTATGCAACATGGTAAGGTGATAGCTTATGCGTCCTGACATTTGAAGGTGCATGAGCAAAATTATCCAACCCATGATCTTAAGTTGGCGGTGGTGGTGTTTGCTTTGAAAATTTGGTGACATTATTTGTATGGGATTCATATGGATGTTTTCACCGATCATAAGAGTTTACAATATGTGTTCACCCAAAGAGACCTTAACTTGAGACAAAGGAGATGGTAGGAACTTCTCAAAGATTACGATATGAGTGTTCTCTATCACCCCAACAAAGCTATTGTTATGGTGGATGCCCTTAGTAGGTTCTCTATGGGAAGTGTGACCCATGTGGAAGAGGGGAAAAAGGAGTCAGAGAAAGATGTGCACCGTTTGGCTAAGTAGGCTGTAAGGTTTGCCGAATCCAATAATGGTGAAGTTCATGTTCAAGGTGGATCTGAGTCTTCCTTGGTGGTTGATATTAAGACGAAGCAAGACCTAGATCCTTCCTTGGTAGAGTTGAAGAAGGTGGTTGCCGATGGAAAGATTGAGGTTTTCTCCCAAGAGGGAGATGGTGTACTACGGTACCAAAAGCGTTTGTGTGTTCTGGATGTTGATGGCTTAAGGGTGATTATCATGAAAGAGGCTCATAATTCTCAATATTCTGTTCATCCGGGATCTACAAAAATGCACCAAGATTTAAGGGAGTTGTATTGGTGGCATGGTATGAAGAAGGACATAGCCAAGTTTATGTAGGAATGTCCTAATTGCCAACAAATAAAAGTGGAACATCAAAGGCCCAACGGTTTGACACAAGATATTGAAATTCCTACTTGGAAGTGGGAAGATGTGAATATGGAATTTGTGGTTGGGTTACCCCGTACTCTGAGACAATTCGATTCTATATGGGTTGTGGTTGATAGAATGACTAAGTCGGCTCACTTCTTACCGGTTAAGACTACCTATAGTGCCGAGGAGTATGTTAAGGTGTATATTTGGGAGTTTGTGAGATTGCATGGTGTGCCAAGGTCTATCATATCAGACTGTGATACTCAATTCACTTCACATTTTTGGAAGTCTTTTCAAAGGGGATTTGGTACTAAGGTCAAGTTGAGCACCACATTCCATTCTCAAACCAATGGACAAGCCAAAAGGACAATTCAAACCTTGGAGGACATGTTAAGGTCTTGTGTGTTGGAATTCAAGGGAAATTGGGATGATCATCTACCTCTCATTGAATTTTCCTACAATAATGGCTTTCATGCTAGCATTGGAATGGCTCAATTTGAAGCTTTGTATGGTAGGAGATATAGATCTCCGGTGGGTTGGTTTGAAATAGCTGAGGCGGCCTTGTTAGGCCCGAATTTGGTAATTGAGGCCATTGAAAAAGTGAAATTGATTAGGGAGAGATTGAAGATGGCTCAAAGTCGCCAAAAGTCTTATTTGGATGTTAGGAAGAGAGACCTTGAATTTATATTGGTGATTGGGTGTATGTGAATGTGTCCCCCATGAAAGGCATCATGCATTTTGGCAAAAAGGGCAAGTTGAGCCCTCGGTATGTCGGACCTTCTAAGATTGTGGAATGGGTTGTCAATGTGGCTTATAGGTTGGATTTGCCTTTGGACATAAGTTACATTCATCCGGTGTTCCATGTGTCCACGTTGAGGAAGTTGTTTGGTGTAGTGGTTGAGGAGAATTTGACCTATGAAGAGATACCGGTTGAAATTTTTGATAGGCAAGTGAAGCGGCTTCACAACAAGGATGTATCTTCGGTCAAGGTGCTTTGGAGGAACAAATACGTGGATAGTTCAATGTGGGAAGAGGATTTGGACATGATGGAGTGATATCCCTACCTTTTCCAATCTTCTCGAGCCTAAGGTACTAGGTTATATCCTTTTATGGTCCCAATTCTTTAAATTCTTCAGTTTCATGACATTGCATGCATATATGAGCACAAAAATGATTTAAATGATGTTTGACATGAGTTTTGAAATACTTTTGAAATAATGCATGATCCTTTATATGTTATGATGAGAATGTCTCTTGTTTGGTTAATGTCCTTAAGTCGTAGTTTTAGCCCATTCGAGGACGAATGTTCCTAAGGGGGAGATGATGTAACGATCCAAAAATTTTTGAACTTCATAATGGTTGGTATTCATGTTGAAATGGTCATAGTTGAGTTTTGGTAACCATGGGTTGTATTTAAGTGGCCGAATTCAAAAGGGATCATTTAGAGAAGTGATGATGCCGGTTGGGTAGTGGACTTTGAAAAGTCATAAATTTTGGTATGGGATGAACTATATGTTTTTCTCTGTCAAATTTAAGATATTTGGATTATCTTCGTAACGCAACTGGTTTCACTCAATTCGGAGTTCGGATGTGAAAGTTATGGCCCTGGTAGTTAAACTGCCCATAATTGGAAGGATGCTGGAAAGGAGTTTTGGAACATGGGAAAAGGGTGGGACCACGAACTGTTTGGTGGTCCACGGTCTGTGGGGGTGCCCTTGGGTTGGTCCAATGGGCTCTAGGAGATTACGGCTCAAGCCATGGACCAAGTATGATCCCGCGGATCAAGTGATATTGGTCAAGGTTCGGGGCTGGACTCCAAACCAAGTGATGCTCCATGGGCTTGTACACGGTCCGTGATACCCCCCTTGGAGTGATCCAGAAAGTCCCCGAGAGTTCAAGCCGAAGACGAGACCAAGTGAAGTCTCACGGGCAGGTACACGACTCATGGACCAATAAACGGGCACTGTGTGCCTTCCGGTGTCACTGTCTTCAGTGATTTAGTTCATTTCATTAATGGCTAATTCGTAATTTAATTAGATCCTATACCCTTTTTTGGCTTTCTAAGGTCTCCTAAACCCCCTAAATCAAACCCTAATCCCCTTTCATCCATTCTAACACTCTTCAATTCATAGCAAAATTCTCTCAATCCTCTTGACCTCCATTGATGAAAGCTTGAAGAAATTTGGGGAAGATCATCTTTGTTGCGAAATCATCCAATTCTCTTGACTAATTTCAATGTATGTGGGATTGATTCATGAATTTTCTTTCATCCATGAAGACCCAAGAACCCTCCTCTTTAAATTATGATTTTAAGTTTTCTTGAATGTTGGGTTCTTTAAACTTTGAAGTATTTAATTGAATTGGATTGTGGGCTCTAGAAATTAGTTGATTTAAAGTTGATTTAAGTTTGAATTCTATGAATCTTCAATGTATTTGATGAAGTTAAGTCATGCATGTCCCCTTACTCTTAAACTATGCATGGGTAGTATTTAAATGATGTTTGAAATGCTGGTTTGACTTGAATCTCTTATGAAATGCTTTTGATTTGTATTTAAAGTTTAAATTCTAGTACCCATGCTATTCTCTTCGTTACTTATGGCATTGCATACATGATCATGGATTTTTATGAAGGTTTTGATGTGGGCTAAGTCCCAAACATGTTTATGACTACGTTTTTTTTATCAAGTATGGGTTATGACTAAGTTGTGATCGCACTATGTTTATGATATGGCTCTTTGAGCAACATGGGTGCTTACACCTTTATGATATGGCAAGCTATGGCAATTATGGAGCTACTCTTATACATAAAGTTTGACATGAAAGTTTGTTTGACTTTTTGGCCCATGAAGCATGATTATGAGATGTGTTTGACTCTTGTTAAGTATGCATAAGAGTAATGAAAGTGATTTGGCTTTTAAGCCCAAGTATGCATGATTCTATGTTCAAGTGTCAAGTTTCCATTTTATAGCATGTATATGTATACGTATACTTGTGGGATGATGACTTAGTATCGAAAAGGATTGGAATAGTAAGTGGGCTATCCCCAAGGGTCCCACTCCTTTCCCCAAACTATGTGCCAACATAGGTTGCTACCAAAATGGGAGGCCCATAAGGTATGCTTTGATATGATATGATATGCTATGTTATGTAAATCCTTACGAAATGGCTGGTCCGTAAGGAAGGTGGTCATCACACCGAAATGGGAGGCCCGTAAGGTTAGGTGTAGATTACCTTTGGCAAATAATCTTCTCCGATCCAATGGCAGACCTCATTGGGCAAGTTCATGTTGTAGCTCACATGAGTTTGGATGTCAGTTATGGTTCCATCCCCTCTATACTATAAGCATTATGACATTTCATGCTTCATGTCCACCATGGCATATTGATATATTGTTCTTTCTTATATTCTCTTCTATGTATGTGCCCTTGACATGTAGGTTGTTATAGGTTGATGTGCATATGCATTTGCATGCTCGCATACTTAGTGCCTTATTGTGCTACCCCATACTCTTGTCTACATGTTCTAATCATGTAAGGACCGGCGACGACCTCTATCTACTATTGAACGACGAGTGATCTCCTTGAAGCTAATCGCTTGTGGTGAGCCCTTTGTCCAAGGGCAATATCTACTTTCCTCTTGCTTGTATTGTTTTTACTTTCTTTCTTTATGACTTGAGGATGAGCCCGGATATGTTGAGGCTCCGCTTTATCCTATGTAGAGGCTATGGTTGACATGTTAGACTCTTGTACGTTGTATTATGCTTATTTGGGATGTTATGACTATTGAGATTTATTTATGGAAATGATGTTCTGATTATGCTTATGGGATTGTGAATGTTGAGAATGTGCTTATGTGGAATGTCCCCTAACCCAGTATGCCCCAATTGTTTGAGTCCTACTTACCCGCCCCTTAGAAATACTTGTTATGTGCTATGTGATTCATGCTCTTACCATTCCCGACAACATCCCCATAGCTTGAGTCCAAAGCCCCATTTTCCTTAGAATTACGTGTTAGTGTTTCTCTTTCCGCACTTTTGAACCAATGATGTGTGTGATGATGCTATGATGGCCTGATTGGGGACCTTCGGGTTCTCCTTCGTCATGTCACATCTAGGCCCCACCTTCCAGGTCTTCACATAATCATACTATAAACAATGATCCGAACATAACAAAATTGTCAGAAATTATTTTTCAAGGCCTCCTCACTACATTTACCAATCCGACTCGATAAAACTAGTTTAAAACTCGAATTATCAAAACTGCCCTCGACAACTCCAAAAATTATTATGAGACCATTTCTAGCGTTAGTTTCACCATCCGAAACTACTAGAACTGTCAGAATTCTGGTCTGAGTTCGGAAGTCCATATGTTGACCAAAGTCAAACTTTGGTCCCAAAAACAACTAATATCCCAATTTTGGGCCTAAAAAAATCTCGTTTTAACTCCAAATTTAGTTTCATAACTTACTGTAGTTCAATTTCAATATTTCAGAACTAATGAAATTGATGGATCCCCGATCCGACACCAGAAAATTAGAATGGTACAAAAACTCAGTTTTTCAATAACTTAAGCTTCCAAAAAGAGCCAAAACTCATATTTACCATTTTAAAACTTCGAGTTTCAGTTTCAAGCATTCAAATAATTCAAAATAGGCCTAAAAAAACTTATAAAAGGGTAATTAGTAATTTTTATAGATAAGGCAAAAAATGACCAACCAGGTCATTACATCATTCACCACTAAAAATAATGTTCGTCCTCGAACATAAAGAAAAGAGGAGTACCTGAAGTGTCAAAAAGGCTGGGATATATTTCCTACATATCCGACTCAAACTCCCATGTAGCGTCATCAACAGAACGGTGGCACCACTGAACCTTCACAGAAGGCATATCTTTGGATCTTAACCTCTGGACCTGCCCGTCCAAAATAGCTATAGGCTACTCCTCAAAGGTCAAATCTGAACCCAACTCAACAAAGTCATAAGAGATCATATGGGTCTCATCTGGAATATACCGGCGGGACATAGAAACATGGAAAATAGGATACGTAGATGATAATCTCGATGGTAATGTCAGCACATAAACAACCTCACCAACTCTCCTCAAAATCTCAAATGGGCTAATAAATTTGGGACTGAGCTTGCCCCTCTTCCAAAATTTCATTAAACCCTTCATAGGTGAAATGTTTAGCCAAACATTGTCACCAACAAAGAACTCCAGAGGTCTAGTCCTCCAGACAACATAACTCTTCTGGCGGCTCTGAGCTGTCAAAAGCCTACCCTAAATCAAACGAGCCCAATCCATTACATCCCTAAGTAGGTCCACACTCAATACATCATCAGAATCTGAGTTACGCCATCCAATGGGTGATCTACACCTCTAGACATACAAGGCCTCAAATGGTGCCATCTATATGCTAGAATGGTAATTATTATTGTACGTGAACTCTGCCAAAGGTAGATGCTGGTCCCATCAGGCACCATTATCAATCACACAAGCCCGTAGAATGTCCTCCAATATCTCAATGGAGCGCTTGGACTGACCATCTGTCTTAGGGTGGAAAGATGAACTCAAATCCACTCTAGTACCCAAACCACGCCGTAGAGCCCATAAAAAATGAGAGGTGAACACAGATCCTCTATCGAACACATAGACAATGGCACACCATGCAATTTAACTATCTCTCGAATATACAACCTAGCAAATTGCTCCGCACTATAGCTAGTCTTAATTGGTAAGAAGTGAGCTGACATGGTCAAATGATCAATCACTACCCAAATTGAATCAAACCTGCCTAAAGCCATGCGCAAACCTGTAACAAAGTCCATAGTCACTCTTTCCCACTTCAACTTGGGAATGGGCATCTTTTGCATCAATCTAATGGGCTTTTGGTGTTTATACTTGACTTGTTGGCAATTCAAATACTTTGCCACAAATTCAGCTATGTCCCTTCTCATCCTAAACCACCAATAATGTTGTTTTAGGTCATGGCACATCTTTGATACACCCGGGTGGATAGAATACTTGGCACAATGGGCCTCACCAAGAATTAGTCTCACCTACTCTCCCACTTTGGGTACACATAATCTCCCACTTTGGGTACACAAACTCTATCATTTATCCTCAAAACACCCATAGAATCAATAATAGTTGCCTTGGCTTCACCCTTTAAAACTTTGTCACGAATCAAGCATAACTTGGGGTTCTCAAACTGATGAGCACATATCTGATCAAACAAGGAAGATCTAGCCTCAACAAAATCCAAAATAATATGAGGAGGAGAAATATCCAACAAAACCATCTGTCTAGCAAGAGACTGAACCTCTAAGGCTACGGGCCTCTCCTCAACCCTCAAGAATGCCAAACTCCCTATACTAGCCTTTCGGCTCAAAGCATCAACCCAACATGGCCTTTTTGAGGTGATATAAAATAGAGATATTGTAATACTTAAGCAACTCCAACCACCTTTGTTGTCTCATATTCAAGTTAGGCTGAGAAAATATATATTTAAGACTCTGGTGATCGGTGAAGATCTCACAATGCACCTCATAGAGATAATGTCGCTAAAACTTCAACATAAATACAACCATAACCAACTCTAAGTCATGGGTAGGGTAGTTTCTTTAGTGCACCTTCAACTGTCTAGAAACATAAGTTGTCACCTTTCCCCTTTGCATCAATACAACATGAAAATCTACACCAGAGGCATCATGATAGACCACGAATGATACTTTCTTCTTGGGTAAAATTAAGAATAGGTGTTGAAGACAACAAATCATTGAGCTTTTGAAATCTTGCCTCACAATCATCCGACCACTGAAATGCCACAGTCTTCTGAGTCCATTTAGCCAACGGGACTGCTATAGAGGAAAAACCTTAAACGAACCATCGATAGTACCCGACCAAGGAAACTCCAATCTCAATAACAGTAGTAGGCCTAATCCACTCACAAACAACTACCACCTTGGTTGGATCCACCATAATACCCTCTTTGGACATAAAGTGCCCAAGAAAAGTAAAAGACTCAAGTCAAAACTTACACTTAGAGAACTTTGCATACAACTTCTCATCCCTCAATATTTGAAGTACGATCATCAAGTGTTGAACATGATCGTCCTTGCTCTTTGAATAAACCAAGATATCATCTATGAACATAACCAAAAAGAAGTCCAAATAGTGCTTGAACACTCGGCTTATTAGCTCCATAAAAGCACCAGGGGCATTAGTCAACCCAAAGGACATAACCATGAACTCACAATTCCTATAATGGGTCCAAAAAGTTGTCTTCTGAATATCAGACTCTTGAACTCTCAATTGTTGATAGCCAGACCTCAAATCAATCTTGAAGAATACCAAGTCACCCTGTAACCGGTCAAAACGATCATCAATATGAGGCAAATGATGCTTATTCTTGATGGTCACCGAATTCAACTGGCGATAGTCAATACCCATATGCATAGTGTCATCCTTCTTATTTACAAATAAGACAAGAGAACCCTAAAGAGACACACTCGGATGAATAAATCCCCTTTTCAAAAAATCTTTCAATTTCTCCTTCAACTGTTTTAATTCAGCCGGAGCCATCCGATAAGGAGGAATAGATATAGGCTTGGTGCCCAATTCCACATCAATAGCAAAGTCTATATCATGATTAGGAGGAACACCTGATCAGTAGGGAAGACATCCTTAAACTCTCTAGCAACCCTAGTGTCCTCCAAAGTTGGAGACTCCTGAGCAACAACTCAAACATGAGTCAAATAAGCTACACATCCCTTCTCCATCATCCAGCAAACATGTATATAAGAAATAACTCCCTTAGGATAGGGGCTAAGTGCTCCGGTCCACACAAACTGAGGTAACTCTGGACAATATAAAGTCATTGTCTTTACATGGCAATCAAGAACAACATAATGAGGTGATAACCAATCCATATCAAAAATCACATCAAAGTCCACTATATCTAATAATATCAAGTCAATAATAGTATATCTCACCATAAAGGTCACAACACACCCCTGGTAGACCCGATTTACCACTAAAGATTCATTTATCGAGGTGGAAACGTATATAGGCTCAGTGAGTCACACATAATATCAATATCCAAAACAAAATAAGCTGACCCATAAGAATAAGTAGAGTCTGCATCAAATAAAACCAAAGTTGAATGGTGGCATACTAGAACCATAACTGTGATAACTGTATTAGAAGCCTCTGCCTCAGCTCTATCAAAAATAGCATAGCAAACTCTAAAACCACTACTAGTATGTGGGCCTCCATGGGCTCCCCTCTCACAGTGCCACATCCTCATCTCGTACCTCCTCTCATGACTTGAGAGGTGTCTCTAAATGCTAGTTTTGGGGCTAGATGGGTTGGCTGGGACTGTGAAGTCTGAGTGGGAAAAACATGATGAGGATAATGATTGGCGAAGTGCCTAACCTTATAAAAAATATAACAAACTCTAGAATCCTATCCCTGAGATGACTGTGTTGAGAAACCAACATGTCTGACCAAACCAGGAGAGCTATCAGGACCTATCTAAGTAGACCGAGACCTTTCAATGCTATCCCATCCTGGAAGAGTTACCTAAATTGCTCGACCCTAATATCCCTACCTCTGAAACTCTCTATCTTATGGCGGGTGACTACTAAACTGCCCATGATGATGGAACCTCTTCCCGCCACCCTGTCTACCATGTCAAATACGCTCTATGATATGAGCATGATCAACAACACTCTAAAATGTGCCTCCAACTAGAACCAAGGAAGCTATAGACTCTTGAAGATACCCTGTCAACCCCTTGGCGAAGCGTCAAATCCTCTCAAACTCACTTGGGATGCTAGACAAGGCATACTTGGACAATTCATAAAATCTGGCCCCATAGTCTGACACTATCATAGAACCTTGCTAAAGCCTATCAAAATCATCACAATGAATGTTCTGAAGATTATATGGCACAAACCTCTCCAAACATATCACTGTGAACTGCACCCAAGTCATAACTAGGGATCTAATAGATCGACGAGCCATAACTGACCTCCATGACTCCTTGGCAAGGCCGGTAAGTTGATAAGTAGTATAAGCAACTCCATGCGACCAAGATAGACAAATTACACAACCAGTACTGACATTCTGACAAAACATTAAAAGCTCTATTACGCAGGGTGTCATCAAATTTTAGAGGAGCTAGTCAAACAAACCTCTCAAAACTCTTCTGCTCAGCAGAGGACATGACTGGGATTGAAGGTGCAATGGATGGAGCAACTGCCAAACTCTAAAACTGTGCACCTGCACCCGACTAAGGTATCTGAAGTGGAGTCACAAACGACATAAGAGGATCTGCTGGGGCTAGAGAATGATTAATATGACCATAGCTGGCTCTGCTAGGGCTATAGCAGGATCAATCAGTGCTGCAGAAACTGGTATCTCAACTATAACTGGTGATGGAGAAGCTCTCTCCAATCGAGTCAATAACCTTAATAGTAACTCCTGAACTGAGGGTGTATAGGCTGGAGCTGAGGGTGGAGGAATAGGATCTATAAGCCCCTATGGCTCATATGCAGGCCCTAGAGAAGCTAACCTCGACTTCCTTCTAAGTGGAGCTTCCCCTCTAGCAAGTCCTCAACCTCTAGACCTATCCTGAACTCTGCTTGGACCATGAGTGGGAGCCATATTAGCAGACTTGAGCTCTCTCATGGATCATTGGGACCTCATAATTGGTATCTATGTAGATGGAGTAGATTAAACACTTTCAAGGTATGTGATATAAAAAAATGCATAAATTAGAAGCAAGACATAAATGTTTTTCCTATTAAACATCCTATAGGCTCTCGAAGATAAGTGTTCATGTCTACATATCAATTTGTTAGAATCTACTAGACACCCTGCTCTTAACTCACGAGCCCAACAAACATAGAGCTCAGATACAAAATTAATCATGATCCAAAATGAGTCACGACTAAAGAAGAATGAAATAAAGAAGAAAATTAACACAACATAACAACAAATATCCCAAAAACCTAGAGTCATGAATAAAAGAGAATCTAAACGTAATATTAAAGAGAAAACTACATCTATCTCAAACAAATACAAGGCTATCTCATTATAACCGATACATGGTCTGAACGATAGAAATAAATAGGGAATCTAAAAGACCTACAAAAACTCAACGTCTGAGCCTCACTGTGAGATCTGGATGGTATCAACAATACTTAAGTTCAATGATCTACTACCTTGTCCTGAACCTTGTGCTCGATCCAAGAAGGAATCAAAGTAGGGGTGAGTATACCAAAATGTACCCAGTAGGTTCAACTGACTGGATAAGATAAATCAAACAAGTATGTACTAACAAAGAGTCCTACACCTGTATAAAAAAGGTTAGTACACAATAAGAATTATACAATAAGCTTTATAAGATCTTCCACATGTCCAGTATTACAACACCATAGACAATAACCACACAGAATATGAAATTCCATCAAGTCATACATCCGGTGTCTCATTATGTTGCCACCTACTCATAGTCTAGGGTGTTACAATGTCCCATCCTTTCCATTTACTCACGGCCAAGGGATTGTATATAGTAAATCTCACCCTTGCCTTCTACTTGAGTTAAGAGGTATATAGAGTATATATCACCCTTGTCTCCTACTCGAGTCAAGCAATTCTTATAGTTGTGGAACATACTATCCTTGCTTCCTACTCGAGTCAAGGGGTGGTACGATGCAACATGACACAATGACAAGGCAATGCTAATCACTCAAATATTTGCATAAACATAATGACATCATAACAAGAGTAATACATTATAAGTATCATAAGGCATGAAATATAATATCAAGTATCACCATCTATCACAATATCACAATGAGACATAACCATTTTGATCATCAAACACACCAAATATATATATATGTATACCAGGTGTAAAAACCCAAAAATTTTCAAACTTCGTAGTGGTTGATCAAGGTCTATTTGAACCTGTGTGGTTGGCTAGTTACCATCATGGGTCGTACTTATGTGTCCATGTTCAAAGGAATCACGTTTGTTGGGTTTTGCAAGAGGTCGTGTGGTAGGGCTGACTTTGAATGGATATATCTCTTGGTACGGGATGAACTATGTGGACTACAACCTATCAAAATGAAGATCTTCAAGTTATATTCACAACACAATTAGTCTCACTTGATTCATAGTTTTTATGTGGAGGTTATGGATATTACGGTGAGACTGCCTGTGCACAAAAACATTCTGGAAAGGGAAGGACAAAGTGACTAAGGCAAGGCCTCATGGAATGACCATGGACCATGTGGAGGATCATGGCCTGTGATCCCATTCGTGGGGAGATCCAAAGTATGGTCTAGATGTTGGACCAAGGCCCCGAGCCAAGTGAGGATCCACGAACCACTTCATGGTCCGTCTGATGCCTTACGGATCGTGAGCGCATCCGTGAGGTTGTCCAGTGAAGTTCCCAGGATTTCAAGCCAACGCACGAGAAAATTATGGCTTCACGGTCAAGTTCACCATCCGTGAGCCTCTACACGGACCGTGAAGCTATCCCCATCAACGACTATTTCAGTTTTTCTTCTCGTTTTGTGAATGGTTTACTTGTAATTTTAATTAGTCCTAGGGCTATTTAAGTCTTTCTAAACCCTCCTAAAACCCCTGAATTAAACCCTAATGACTCCTAATTCATTCAATATCTTTAATCTCTTCAAACTTTTCTCTCACTTTTCTCTCCACCTCCATTGAAGACAAGCTTGGGAATTGGGGGAAATTCAATTTTTCTTCAGAATCTTCTTATTTTTCTTGGTGAATTCAAGGTATGTAGGATTGATTCATGGTTTCTCTTTCAACCATGAAGACCCAAAAACCTTTTTCTTTAGTTTGATGAATTTTGATTTCTTTTGAAAATGGGTCTTTAAGATTATGAATGATTTACTTGAATTAAAGTTTGGGTTGTGTTAAATTATTAATTTCAAAGTGAATTGAGACCCTAATTGATGAATTTTGTTGATTTCATGATGTTTCAAAAATGCATGTCCCCTTGGTTCTTCAATTCAAAGTATGGGTATTAAGAATTTTTCTTTAAATTCCTGATTTCATTATGCTTTAGTTATGAACTTATTGTATTGATGATTTAAACGTTGATATCCAATACCTATGCTACTCTTGATCATTCATGCATTGCATTCATGAGCATGGAAGGCTTGATTTGATGAAACTCTTGATAAGGGCTTGACCCTCTTGATATGACATGACTTGATTTTGGTAAGATATGGGAATTGACTAAATGTGATCACATAAAGTCTATGTTATGGTTCTTTGAGCAATTATGGGTGTTTACACAAATTTTGACATGATATGTAGAATGATCTACTCCTAATGCATTGGTCTTGGAAACTCTTGTCAGCTTTTAGCCCAATTATGTATTGTTTGAACAAAATGTCAAATATCCATTTTAAAGGCTTGTAGATGTATATGTATTCCTGTGGGATGAGACTTAGCACTGAGGGATTGGAGTTGGGGTGGACTATCTCCAAGGGTCCATACTCCTTTCTGTCAAACCATATGCCAATATGGGTTATCTCCTTTGATGGGATTGACTTGTTATGTATCCCCTTTATTAAGGGTTGACTAGGGATCTACCTGGCAAGTAGTCCAATTCCAAGTAGTAGCTTTCTTATTCTCTCATGTTGTCGGTTGAGGTCACATCCCTGATAAGATATTTAGGTTTGCATTTATGCATCGCGACATGACATGGTATATTGTTATGATATCTACTCCCTTGGCTATGTGCATTTCTGTACCAATATGTGCCCTTGTCTATGTGTATTCCTTCTATACTCCAAGGGCAACAACCACTTTCATCTACCTTATATCTTTATTCTATGTTTCTTTATCTTATGAATCGAGAGTAAGCCTAGAATATGTCTAGGCCCCATCTTATCTTATGTAAAGGCATTGTTGGACATATAAAACTCTAATGTACATCATGTTATGTGTTTATTTCAATGATATGATTATCTATGTTCGGTGATGGTTTTTTATGTTATGCTTTTGTTTCCACTTATGTCATTGTGATTGTTGGATTGGGAATGTTCTTATGTGGAAAGTCCCTAACCCTTCTTGCCCCCATAGCTTGAGTCATACTTACCCACCCCTTAGAACATGTTTGCTATGTGCTATGTGATTTATGCTCTTTCCATTCCCGGCAACATCCCCATAGCTTGATTCCAAAGCCCCGAAACCCCTTAGACTTATGTGCCACTTGATATTTCTATGCGCTTTCAAATTGATGATGTGTGTGATGATGCTAAGGTGGCTTGATCGAGGACTCTCGGGTTCTCTTTTGCCATGTCATGTCTAGGCCTTACTCTCGGGTCATAAAAAAGATGGTATCAAAGCTCTAGATTTGTAAATGATCCTTGGAGTTCAACATGCCGCATCAATTAAAGTCTTATTCATTGGTGTGATGCGTGCCATACCTATGAGTGAGAGGCTATGATGACGTTTTTAGAATTTTCTCATTTCATTATCCCTTATGTCGTGCTGTGTACTGTTTATAAGATTTCCTAAATGTTAGTTTTCTTATCGCTCTTTCAGAAGATGCCTCCCTAAAAAGCTCCCCTCCCCAGAAAACATCCAGTCTATGAGGAACAAGTCCCCCGTTAGCCTGTGGAAGAGCAAGTGACTCATGCTGAGTTTTGGAATGTGGTTGCTATGCTGGCCCAGGTGGTGGCTAATCAAGCTCTACTGGCTAATCCCACAAATGGTGGCACTCCAACTTTTAGGGTAAGAGACTTTACCCGAATGAATCCTCCATAGTTTCTTGGTATGAAGGTTGATGAAGATGCCCAGGAATTTATTGATGAGCTCATGAAGGTGTTGACTGTTATAGGTGTCAGTTCTGAGGAGAAGGTTGAGTTGGTTGCTTATCAATTTAAGGATGTAACCTAGGTATGGTCTAACTAGTGGTTGGTTGAGAGAGTCATAGATGCTAAGGTTGATTGGAAAGAATTCAAGTCTACTTTTCTAGACCGTTTATTCCCTCTTGAACTTCGGGAAGCCAAAATGACTAAATTTATTAACCTCAAGAAACGTAGCATGTCCGTGAGGGACTATTCTCTTAAGTTCACTAAGCTCTCAAAGTATGCTCCTATGTTAGTAGCTGATCCTCGTGCAAGGATGCACAAGTTCATTTCTGGTATCTTTGACTTGGTTATGAAAGAATATCATACCGCCATACTTATTCGGGACATGGATATCTCAAGGCTTATGACTTATGCTGAACAGATTGAGGGTGAGAAGCTCAAGGAGAGGAAGGTGAAAGACTTGAAAAGAGCCCGATTTGATGGTAGATTCTCTAACTCTAAGGGTGGTAGAAGAATTGGTCAATTCTAACAAGGCCAAGGTTCGAACATGAAACTTGTTAATCCACGAGTGCCTCCTCCTAAGGCACAAGTTGGGGTTGTTCCATGAGCTCCCCATTGTGACCAGTATGGGGAAAACCATTTGGGTGAGTGTAGGAAGACTTTGGGTGCTTGCTTTAGGTGTAGAAGTATGAATCACAAGATTTTTGACTATCCAAAGAACACAAAGAGGGATCAAGTGGCTCTAGGTGGTCAGAGGCAGCCAAAGGCCCAGGTTGATGGTGCTCCCAGGAACAATAGGTTCTATGCTCTTCATGTCTGGCAGGAGGTAGATGAGGCTCCGAACGTCATGACTAGTATGTTAAAAGTCTTTGATTTTGATGCTTATGCTTTACTTGACCCGGGTGTAAATTTATCTTTTGTTACTTCTCTGTTGGCTGTTAAATTTGGTTCGAGCCTGAAACTCTGAGGGAACCTTATTTGGTGTATACCCCCATGGGTGAGTCTATCATTGTTCAGAAAGTGTATCAGGGTTGTCCTGTTTCTGTTTTGGATAATGTTTTCTCTGATGATCTTATAGAGCTTGAGATGTATGACTTTGATGTTATACTTGGGATGGATTGGATGCATGCCTCATATGTCTCAGTTGATTGTAGAACTAGGGAAGTCAAATTCCAAGTTCCTAATGAGTCCGTATTGGAATGGAAGGGTAGTGATTCCATTGTTAGGGGTCGATTTATTTCCTATCTTACCCGGAGAATGATTTGCAAGGGATGCATCTATCATATTGTAAGGGTTAGAGACGTAGAGGGTGAGTTATCTACGCTTGAATCGGTTCTGGTCGTTAATGAATTTCCCGAAGACTTACCCAGTATTCCTCTCGATAGAGAAGTAGATTTTGGCATAGATCTCCTTTTGGATACTCAACCTATTTCAATTCTTTCTTATCGTATGGCTCCGACCGAACTAAAAGAGCTGAAGGATAAGTTGAAGGTCTTGTTAGAGAAGGGTTACATTAGACCAAGTATTTCACCTTAGGGTGCTCCTATGTTATTTGTGAGGAAGAAGGATGGTTCGCTCTAAATATGTATTGATTATAGACATTTGAATAACGTGACCGTCAAGAATAGGTACTCGTTGCCAAAAATTTATAACTTGTTTGATCAACTACAAGGGCTACTCATTTCTCTAAAATAGACCCGTTCGGGTTACCATCAGTTGAAGGTAAGGGAGTGTGATATTCCAAAGATGGCTTTCCAGACTTGTTATGGTCATTTTGAATTTGTGGTGATGTCGTTTGGTTTGACCAATGCTCCGGAGGTGTTTATGGATCTCATGAATTGGGTATTCAAGCCATTCCTTGATAGTTTTGTGGTAGTGTTTATTGATAACATCCTGATTTACTCCCGAAGTGAGCGGGAGCATATGGATCAATTGAGGTTAGTACTTCAAACCTTGAGGGAGAAGCAGTTGTTCGCCATGTTTAGCAAGTGTGAGTTTTGGTTGGGAGAGATTGCATTCCTTGGTCACGTGGTGTCCGGTGATGGTATTGAGGTTGATCCTAAGAAGATCGGAGCGGTGAAGGATTGTCCTAGACCGTTGACCCCTTCGGACATTCGAAGGTTTCTCGAGTTAGACAGTTATTATCGGAGATTGGTCGAAGGGTTTTCTTCTATTGCATCCCCATTCACTAAGTTGACCCAAAAAAAGGCTAAGTTTGTGTGGTCAAGTGAGTGTGAGAAGGGTTTTCAAAATTTGAAGGATTGGCTCACATCGGCTCCTTTTTTGACCTAGCCCAATGGGTTAGATAGGTTTGTGGTGTATTGTGATGCTTCACGGATTGGGTTGGGATGTGTACTTATGCAACATAGTAAGGTGATATCTTATGCGTCTAGACAATTAAGGGTGCATGAGCAAAATTATCGACCCATGATCTCGAGTTGGCGGCGGTGGTATTTGCTCTAAAGATTTGGAGACATTATCTATATGGGGTTCATGTGGATGTGTTCACCGATCACAAGAGCTTGCAATATGTGTTCACCCAAAGGGATCTTAACTTGAGACAAAGGAGATGGTTGGAACTTCTCAAGGATTATGACATGAGTGTCCTTTATCATCCCAGCAAGGAAAATGTCGTGGAGGATTCCCTTAGTAGGCTATCTATGGGGAGTGTGTTGTATGTGAATGAAGGGAAAAAAGAGATAGTAAGGGATGTGCTCCATTTGGCTAGATTAGGCGTTGGGTTAACCGACTCGAAAGATGATGGTATTCTAGTTCAAAGCGGATTCGAGTCTTCGGTAGTGATTGATGTTAAAGAAAAGCAGGATCTAGACCCTTCCTTAGTTGAGGTAAAGAAGTTTGTTGCCGAGGAGAAAATTGAGGTTTTCTCTCAAGGGGGATATGGTATGCTACGGTATCAAAACTCATTATGCGTTTCGAATGTCGATGTCCTAAGGGAGGTTATCATGAGTGAAGCTCATTAGTCCTAATATTCGATTCATCCAGGGTCTACTAAGATGCATTGGGACCTAAGGGAAGTGTATTGGTGGCATGGCATGAAGGACATAGCCAAGTTCGTGTCAGAATGTCCGAATTGCCAACAAGTTAAGGTGGAACACCAAAGGCCCGATGGGTTGGCCCAATATATTGAGATTCCTACTTGGAAGTGGGAAGATGTGAATATGGAATTTGTAGTTGGGTTACCCTGTACTCGTAAACAGTTTGACTCAATATGGGTGGTTATTGACTGAATGACTAAGTCAGCTCACTTCTTACCGGTCAAGACTACTTATAGTGCCGAAGAGTATGCTATGATGTATATCCAGGAGTTATTAAGGTTATATGGTATACCGAGGTCAATCATATCAGATCGTGGTACTGAATTTACTTCTCACTTTTGGAGATCATTTCAAAGGGGACTTGGCACTGGGTTCAAATTAAGCACCGCTTTCCATTCCCAAATCGATGGACAAGCTGAGAGGATAATTCAAACCTTGGAGGACATGTTAAAGGCTTGTTTGTTGGAGTTCAAGGGAAATTGGGATGATGATCTATTGCTTATCAAATTTACGTACAACAATAGTTTCTATGCTAGCATCGGTATGGCTCCGTTCGAAGCTTTGTATGGTAGCAGGTGTAGATCCCCAATAGGGTGGTTTACAATAGGTAATATGGTGTTGTTGAGCTCGTACTTGGTTATTAAGGCCATAGAAAAGGTGAAGTTGATTAGGGAGAGGTTGAGGATAACTCAAAGTAGCCAAAAGTCCTATTCGGATGTTAGAAAAAGAGACCTCGAATTTCATGTGGGTGATTGGGTTTATGTGAAGGTATCCCCTATGAAAGGCATCATGCATTTTGACAAAAAGGGCAAGTTGAGCCCTCGGTACGTCGGACCATATGAGGTGGTTGAACAAATTGGCAATGTAGCTTATAGGTTGGATTTGCCTTTGGAGATGAGTTCTATTCATCTGGTGTTACATGTTTCGATGTTGAGGAAATTGATTGGTGACCCTAAGGCAATTACACCTTTGGAGGGTGTGACGGTCGAGGAGAATTTGAATTAAGAAGAGGTGCCGGTTGAGATCTTGGATAGGCAAGTCAAGAAACTTCGCAACAAGGAGGTAGCTTCGGTCAAGGTACTTTGGAGAAACTAAAAAGTGGAGAGCTCTATGTGGGAAGAGGATTCGGACATGATGAAGCTATACCCTTATCTTTTCCAATGCACTCAAGCCTATGGTACTAGGTTTTATAGGTTCTATCTTTTCTAATGGTCCTTATTCTTTAATTCTTGAGTTTTATGACATTGCATGCATACATGAGCACGAAATTGATTTGAATGATGCTTTGACATGAGTTTGTAATAGTTTTTGGAAATGATGCATGGTACAATATGAGTTGTGTTGATAATCTTTTTTGCTTGATTGAATTCTTCAAGCTATGGTCTAGCTCATTCGAGGATGAATGTTCCCAAGGGGGAGATGATGTAATGACCTAAAAAATTTCAAAATTCGTAGTGGTTGATCAAGGTCTATTTAAACCTGTTTTGGTTGTCTAGTGACCATCATGGGTCATACTTATGTGGCCATCTTCAAAGGAATAATGTTGGTTGGGTTTTGCACGAGGTTGTGTGGCAGGGCTGACTTTGAATTGATATATATCTTGGTACAGGATTAACTGTGTGGACTACGACCTACCAAAATGAATCTCTTCAAGTTATCTTCACAAAGCAATTGGTCTCACTTGATTCAGAGTTCAGATGGAGAGGTACGGTCGTTACGGTGAGACTACCTATGCACGGAAGCATTCTGGAAAAGGGAAGGACAAAGCGACTAAGGCAAGGCCTCACAAAAGGAACACGGACCTGTGGGGGCTCATGACCTGTGAGTTAATCCTTGGGGAGATCCATAGTTTGGTCTAGATGTTGGACAAAGGCCCCGAACCAAGTGAGACTCCATGGACCACTTCACGGTTCGTGTGATGCCTCACGGCTCGTGAGGGCATCCGTGAGGTGGTCCAGTGAAGTTCCCAGGATTTCAAGCCAAAGCACGAGCCAAGTATGGCTTCACGGTTGAGTTCACGGTCCGTGAGCCTCTACATGGACCGTGAAGTTATCCCCGTCAACGACTATTTAAGTTTTTCTTCTCGTTTCACTAATGGTTTAATTAGTCCTAGGGCCGTTTTAGTCTTTTTAAACCCTCCTAAAATCCCTGAATTGAACCCTAATCACTCCTAATTCATTCAATCTCTTGAATCTCTTCAAATTTTTCTCTCACTTTTCTCTCCACCTCTATGGAAGACAAGCTTGGGAATTGGGGGAAATTCAATTCTTCTTCAGAATCTTCTTATTTCTCTTTGTGAATTCAAGGTATGTGGGACTGATTCATGGTTTCTCTTTCAACTATGAAGACCCAAAAACCTTTTTTTCTTTAATTTGATAAATTTTGATTTTTTTTGAAAACGAGTCTTTAAGATTATGAATGATTTACTTAAATTGAAGTGTGGGCTAGGTTATACTATTAATTTCAAAGTGAATTGAGCTCCTAATTGATGAATTCCATTGATTTCATGATGTTTCAAAAATGCATGTCCCCTTCGTTCTTCAATTCAAAATGTGGGTATTAAGAATTTTGCTTTAAATTGATGATTTCATAATGCTTTGGTTATGAAATTATTGTATTGATGATTTAAATGTTGATATCCAATACCTGTGCTACTCTTGATCATCTATGCATTGCATTCAAGAGCATGAAAGGCTTGATTTGATGAAACGCTTGATAAGGGCTTGACCCTCTTGATATGATATGACTTGATTTTGGTAAGACACAGGAATTGACTAAATGTGATAATAAAGTCTATGTTATGGCTCTTTGAGCAATTATGGGTGTTTACACCAATTTTGACATGATATGTATAATGAGCTACTCCTAATGCATTGGTCTTGGAAACTCTTGTCGGCTTTTAGCCCAATTATGCATTGTTTGAACGAAATGTCAAATCTTCATTTTAAAGGCTTGTATATGTATATGTATTCCCATGGGATAAGACTTAGCACCGAGGGATTGGAGTCGGGGTTGACTATCTCCAAGGGTCTATACTCTTTTCTGTCAAACCATGTGCCAACATAGGTTATCTCCCTTGATGGAATTGACTTGTTATGTATCCCCTTTCTTAAGGGTTGACTAGGGATCTACCTAGCAAGTAGTCCAATTCCAAGTAGTAGCTTGCTTAGTCTCTCATATTGTCGGTTGAGGTCACATCCCAGCTATGATATATAGGTTTTCATTCATGCATCACGACATGACATGACATATTGTTATGATATCTACTCCCTTGGCTATGTGCATTCCTTCTGTACCAATGTGTGCCCTTGTCATCTAGTCTTGTTGTGGGATCATGTTCGCATACATGGCATACCCATATACTTAGTGCATTATATGTGCTAACCCATACTCTTTGTCTACATGATCTAACCATGCTGGGATCAGAGGTGATTTATTTCCACCGTCGGACATCTAGTTGGAGAACTTGAAGTTGTTGCTTGTGGTGAGCCCTATACTCCAAGGGAAATACCCACTTTCATCTACCTTATATCTTTATTCCATGTTTCTTTATCTTATGACTTGAGGGTGAGCCCAGAATATGTTGAGGCCCCATCTCATCTTATGTAAAGGCATTGTTGGACAAATTAAACTCTAATGTACACCATGCTATGTGTTGATTTCAATGATATGATTATCTATGTTCGGTGATGGTTTCTTATGTTATGCTTTCATTTTCGCTTATGTCAGTGTGATTGTTGATATGGGAATGTGTTTATGTGGAAAGCCCCTAACCCTTTTTGCACCCATAGCTTGAGTCATACTTACCCGCCCCTTAGAACGTGATTGCTATGTGCTATGTGATTCATGCTCTTCCCATTCTTCGCAACATCCCCATAGCTTGAGTCCAAAGCCCCGAAACCCCTTAGACTGATGTGCCACTTGATATTTCTATGCGCTTTTGAACTAATGATGTGAGTGATGATGCTAAGATGGCTTGATCGAGGACTCTCGAGTTCTCTTTCACCATGTCACATCTAGGCCCTACTCTCGGGTCGTGACACCAGACCTCACTCGAGTTCTCTTTTGCCATGTCACATCTAGGCCCTACTCTCGGGTCGTGACACCAGGCCTCACTCGTCCTTACAATATAAATCAATTGTCAATATATCCAGTGAAGTATATCACCAGTACCAGACCTTACTCGTCCCCAAGATATATCTACATCATAATTAGATCCAAAATCCACATTAACATAAATACTGGACCTTACTCGTCCCAAAAATTATATATTCCTCATAATAACATCCTAGTATCAAGTATAGCCCAAAACCTAGACCTTACTTGTCCTCAAGATATGTGTATAGTCATGAAAGTATCCCATTAACCATCAAATTACCAAAATATTTTCCAAACCATTGTTACAGTCCTCAATTTATCATGACAACATTTCACAGTATCTCAATCAACAAGTATCCATCTCAAATTAACAATAGAATCATAATTAACCATAATTCGGCTTAACCAACATTACATTTCCTGTAATATCACATCTCACTAACATAATTACTCATAGATCGGTCTAGATCTCACAATTACCACATAATCATGATCAATAACTCAAATCCAGCCCCAACAAAGTTAGCCGAACCTACCCCATTGCCGAAATTGCACTCGGACAAGCCTTCAATCAACTCGAGCCTCCTAACGATCCTCAATTGACCAATCACTATCAAAAATCAGATACTACGCATCAAGAGGAGCATTTTGATACCCATATTGGTATGATTTAGTCTTAGTGACAAATTGATCAATTTTTGGGCTAAAATTCAAAGTTCCTAAATCTGAAAATTGAATTTGAAATTGAGTTCTACACAAAAAATAGAGTTCATGTGTGATAATTCCACTAAAATCAAGCTTAAATTGAAGGAGAAATCAACATTCAAAGTTTGAAATTCATAGTCTAAAAATCCCCAATTGTGGACATTGAAAATCTTGAGTTTTAGGATGAAATCAAGTTAAATCATAAGGAAAATGATTAATATGATTTTAAAAACATTTACCCAGTAAAATCCTTTGAAAATCTTCTTCCAAAATTGCCCAATAATTTTGACAAGTTCGAATATGGTATCACTCGGGTTTTAATCAGTGCTGGCATCGAAACTACTCCGTGAACGTGAGTGGGGTCCCGTGAACACGGAGTTGAGGGGTTAAAATGACTTTCGCAATCGTGGAGACCAACCTGCGAACACGGAGTGTAGAAGGGGAATGGGTTGTAACACACGCGCTCCACAAATGCGAAGCCCATCCCGCGAATGCGGAGTGATACCAAACAAGGCATTATCCACGAACACGAATCGAACCTCCACATGCGGAGGGTAAATATACCCAAGCTTCGCGAACTTAGGGTTTTCTCCGCAAACGCGGAGAAGGTTTGCACCTGCACCAGAAAATAACAAAAATCAGCAACCAAGTCCAAATTCCATACTCGATATGGATCCCCGAAACTCATCCAAACTCAGAATTACACAAACTTTATATGTATCCATATTGGAAACAATAATCCAGACTTAACGGAATTGTCATAAATTGATTTGCAAGGCCTCCTCGCCATATTTACCAATCTGACTCGATAAAACTAGTTTAAAACTCAAAATATCAAAATTGCCCTCGACAACCCCAAAAATTATTCCGAGACCATTTCTAGCATTAGTTTCACCATTTGAAACTACTAGAACTGTTAGAATTCCTATCAGAGCTTCAAAAGTTCATGTGTTGACCAAAGTCAAACTTTGGTCCCGAAGATAATTAAAATCACAATTTTAGGCCTAAAAATCTCATTATAACTCCAAATTCAATTTCATAACTTCCTGTAGTTCAATTTCAACATTCTGGAACTAATAAAATTGACAAATCCCCGATTTGACACCAAAAAATTAAAATGGTACAAAGACTCAAATTTTCAAAAATTTAAGTTTCCAAAAAGTGCCAAAACTCATATTTTCTATTTTAAAACTCCGAGTTTCAATTTCAAGCATTCAAATAGTTCAAAATAGGCCCAAAGAAACTTATGAAAGGGTAAAATAGTAATTTTTATAGATAAGGCCAAAAATGACCAACTAGATCATTACATTATTCACCACTAAAAATAATGTTCTTCCTCGAACATAAAGAAAAGAGGAGTACCTGAAGTATCAAAAGGCTGGGATATCTGGCCCGCATATCAAAATCCAACTCCCAAGTAGCATCATCAACAGAACGGTGGCACCATTGAACCTTCACAGAAGGTATATCTTTGGATCTTAACCTTCGGACCTGCCTGTCCAAAATAGCTATAGGCTCGTCCTCAAATGTAAAAACCCGAAAATTTTTGAAATCTACTTATGGTTAAAATTATATGATGTACTAAAATCCATGGTTGAGTTTTGGTGGCCACATGTTGAGTTTAAGTGGCCGAATGCAAATTGGGCTAGTAAGTGGCCTAGAGAAAAAGTTTCGGCAGTGTACTTCAAACAGTCATAACATTTTATTTGGGATGAACCATATGCTCTACCATATATCAAATTGAAGCTCTTTGAGTTAGAGTTTCAACACAAGTGGTTTCACGTAATTTGGACTTCGGATGAGGGAGATATGACCCAAACAGTGAGACTATCTAAAATTCGGAAGCCATTGGAGATAGGCTCAGAAAAAATGGCCAAGGACATTTGCACGGACCGTGAAACATTGAAAGGTACGTCTAGGGTCCCTTGAGGTGTCACAGTGATCTTGGGGTGGCCTGGAACCACCCCTAAGCAAAGTGAAGGTTGACGGATCCTCAAACGGACCGTTTGTCACTTGACGGGTCATTCACTACCTCGTGGAGTGAGGCAGTGGCTAGGCAAAGGATTGGATGTTGATTTTGAGGTTAAGGAAGGCTGGACAGTGCCTTGAACTAGATGTCTCACCTTGAACGGACCGTTTAGTGGTTCGTTAAGTGTAACAGAAAGTCCTCCGAGAGTTCGCGTTGAAGAATTGGCTAAGGAAGGGTAGACGGTCATTTGAACGGACCGTGTGACAGTTTGACGACACTGTAGCTGTCATATGGGTGTTGTGTGCAGTGAAAAGTTTCGTTTTATTAATGGTATTTTCATGATTTAACTATTCCCTAAGCCCCCTTTTGGTCCCCTAAGGTCTCCTAAACCCCTAAAACATTCCCTAAACCCGCATTCTTCCATTCAAACTCTCATACACACTCTCTTGAAATCCTAAGGCTCTCTTAACCTCCATTGAAGATAACCTATAGAATTTGGGGAAGAAGACTTGATTAGGTTTGATCTTGTGGACTAGTTGCTTGAATTAAGGTATGTGAGACTTG
>JBCEWC010004318.1:0-27613 GCA_038996855.1 Solanum aculeatissimum | reverse complement strand
AAGTTGATCAATAAGGGTTTCAATGAACATTCATGAATTCAAGGTTAAAATCATGTTTAAATAACCTAAAAACTACAACACTCAAATCCCAACACTAATCTACAACAATATTGGAAGAACCCATAACTAATTGGAAGCTTAATATCAAATTTAAAGAGTTAGGATTCATAGGGACTTCAAGGATGAAAAAGATCCTTGAATCAAGTCCCACATACCTTAATTCTACCAACAATTTGCAAGGTCAAACTTGGTCAAGGTCTTCTTCTCTAATTTTTCCAAGCTTTCTTCAATAGAGGCTAAGGGGGTTTTAGAATTTCAAAAGTGATTGTAGGAGAGTTTCAATGGATGAATGAGGGTTTGGGGAACGTTTTAGGGGTTTAGGAGGCCTTAGGATACCAAAAAGAGGCTTAGGGAAATGTTAAATCACAAAATTACCATTAATAAAATGTGAGTTTCCTAGACTAAGCAGAGTCACACGGTTGCTACAGTACCTGTGAGGGTGTCAAACGGACCGTCCCCCTGCACCATCAAACAAGACTTAGCCAAATTTTCAGCGCGAACTCTCGGAGGACTTTCTGGAACACTTGACGAGCACTTTGACGGACCGTTTGGAGGTTGACTGGTCGTATCAAGATCCCATGACCCTAACCTTAGCCACCTAAACTCACCCATGGCTTGGCCAAGCCACTGTCCCACTTGACGGGACAGTACACAGGCCATTTACATGCACACGGACCGTTTAGTGGTCCGTGGCTCAATACTTGCCTCATGGGGTGGTTCCTGGCCACCCCTAGCTCACTGGAACATCCCACAACACCCTCACGGACCGTGATAAGTTTCACGGACCGTGGGCCTGTCCTTAGCCACTTTTCTAAGCCTATTTTCAATGTCTTCCAAATTTCAGACAGTCCCACTGTTTGGGCCATAACTCCCTTATCTGAACTCTGAATCGAGTGAAACCAGTTGCATTGTGAATATAACGCAAATAGATCCAATTTTACAAATAGTAGACCACATAGTTCATCCCACATAAAATGCTATGACAGTTCAAAGTACACTGCCTAAATATCTCCTCTAGGCCACCAACAGACCCATTCGGTGTTCGGCCACTTAAACTCAACCCGTGGCCACCAAAATTCAACCATGACTAGTAGTACATCGTATAAGTCCAACCATAAGGAGTTTTCAAAAAATTTCGGGTTGTTACAAGAATGGGCTTAGGAACCCTTTTTAGATTAAAAAAACACCTATATTGGTTATGGATTAAGCATGGGAGGGGTAGGGAAATGTCTAGAATGCCCCTCATAAGATTTAAAATTTTAAATTTCGATGGAACAGGTTAGTGGCCCAGGTCCGCGACGCAGACCTCTCGCGCACATGTACAATTTCCTCTAATTTTTTTAAAATTCGGTAGAAAATATTAGAATCACGTCTAAGTGCAAATCCATGACAAGTCTACGACGCAGAAATGTTGCACATATTTTTAGAAATATATTTTTGCTTCAAAAAATTATCTTTTGAACCGGTTGTTTTAAAAATCAATCAAGACCATTTTTTTCATACAATTTTTTGTGCTAATCGTGTTCCCACCTCAGATTTTCTAAAATAGTTTGGAAAGATGCATTTTCTCATCTTGGGATATTTTGATAATTTTATCGGGTGTAACATGTTGTTACATTTGAAAACCTCACGAATCGAAACAAATGCTATTTTAAAAATATTACCTTTTGTAGTTAACCATACTGACTAAATTTTTATCCAAGTGTATTTACCCAAAATGTTGACTGAAGTCAATATTTTGCCAAAACTTTAAGTTAAAATGTCTAATTTAACAAACTAAATATGAATTCCACCAAATAACCTTCCTGTTAGACCAAAATAGACCTTTCAGAACTCATGAAACTGACAAAATTTTCATATGACATCAGAATCTCTAGATATTATAAGTAAGCTACAAAGAGGGGCAAAATAGTAAAAGTATGCAAGAGAAAAAAAATGACCTTGGAGGTCATTATAACATCCACTACTAACAGAACTTTCATCCTCAAAAATCAAAGAGAAGGAAATTCTTGAAGGCTAAAAAATGTGAGGATATCAGACCCATATTTCCAACTCAATCTCCCAAATAGCCTCTTCAATCGGACGAAGCTTCCACTAAGCATGTACCGATGAAATCTCCCTCAACCTTATCTTCCTAACCTGCCTATCTAGAATGAATGTCTACAATCTCTTTTCAAAAGCTAAGGACTCATTAAGTTGAACCAAATCCCACTGGAGCATGTGAGACACATTTGAAACATACCGCTGCAACATAGAAATATGAACACAGGGTGAGCACTCAAAATAATTGGGGGTAAGGTTAGCTCACAACCCACCTCTTCTTTCCATCTTAAAAGGGTTAATGAACCTGCGCTAATATTGACCCTTCTCTAATATCATCACATCCTTCATGGGTGAAACACATAGAAAAACCCAATCATCAACCATAAACTCCAAAACTCAGACCCTTTGATCAGCATAACTCTTTTGTTATAATGACCCTAATGGTTATATTTGATATTTTCAAAAAAATATTATTTTATCCCTCTCTATAGTTTCTATGAGTTTTATTTTATTGATTTTGAAAGTTGGTTTTGAAAATTTTGTAAAAAATTGAGTTTTTGCTAAAGAGTTATGTTTTGAAGGCTCAAGTTGCTCAATTTTAAGTTTCGAAGTCATTTGGAGTTTTAGAGTACATAATAGAATTCTGTCAATTCCATCGGTTCTAAATTATGAAAATTAGACTAAAGAGTTGTTGAAATCAAATTTGGAGTTGATAAATGGATTTGAGGTCTGAAGATGGAACTTGAATTAAAGTTTGACTTAGATTTGACATTGGTCAACATTTTGAGTTTTGGGACTCGAATTAGATTTCTGATGATTCCATTATTCTCAGGAGTGATTTTAGCTCTAAAATGAGCTTAGGTATAATTTTTTTATGTTCTATTAGCATTTTGATATTAGTTTAATTATGGCTTATCAAGTTTTGGGTTAAAGAGACTGCAAATTAAATTTTATATTCGATTAAGTCTGAAATATCAAATTTAGTAGGGTAGCGTATATGATTTATATGTACGGGGTTCTGAATGAATCCTGAGAGTACATACTGTGATTTAGTGTCATGTTGTGTTTTCTGATATATGTCACTGATGCCCCATGCCTTGCGCCCATGCCCCCCCCATCCATGTTCACAGAGGGTAGGTCCTTTGACCTTCGTTCTTGCAGATGAGGATCCTGCATTTGTGGGAGGTGAGGAAGGTGATCTCCGTGTTTGTGACACCTCCTTTCGCTTTTGTAGAGGTTTCACAAGTTTTGTACCTGCATTCGCAAAGATAATAACTGCATTTACAAAGTGTTAAACATGTTTGAACAGTGTTTAATTTTTTTAAATGATGAGTTTTAGCCATTTTCACCATTTTTAGACTTTGGGAGCTTAGTTAGGTAATTTTCAAGTGGTTTTTCAGGGGGATTCCATTGGATTTTTAACATCAAATTGAGAATTTTGATTTGAAAAATTAAGGGTTTTATTCATAAACTTAAGTTTTACAAAAATGGTGATTATGAGTTAATGCATTGTTTAAATGATTTTCCCTAATTGATTTCTGATGTCTTCAGGAATTTTTTCATCTAAAATATCTTCATATTTCAACCCATTTTTGGTATTGGATTTTTGAGCTATTTCGTCTATTTTCCCCAACCTTTATGATATTGGTATTGTCAAGCTTGGAATTTGATTATAAATCATTATTTGAATAGATTGTGATATTTTGCATTCAAATCGAAAGGGAAAAGCACTTTTGTTGGATTAATTTGCTGACTTTATCAAGGCAAGTAAATTTTTAAACTTTGTTGAGTTAATTTAAATTTTGTATTTCCCTTATTCGAGTGTTCGGGAATAAAGGAAATTCAAAATGAGCGAATTATTCATGTAATGACTGATGAGGTTCAAACCTACTATGCAAAGGACGCAGAGACGATCATTATCAACATATTATCCAACAAAAGAGTTGGGTTTGAATCCCACAAGAAACGGTGGTTCATGAGGTGAAGTGATTGATCGAATTAGGCAATTATAGGTTCAAATTAGGAGGGTTACAATAATTAAAATTGAGAATTAGCAAATAACAACTAAATTAACAACTAACCAATAGATTTAGAGAGAATGTTGGGGATGTGTAAATAGGAGACTAGATCTACTAGGTTGGGTGTAAACAATTAACTAATTGAGTTAAACATGAGTTAATAGGATAGATTGCTTTTATCCAACACCTCAGTTATGACAGTGATGGTGTATCACACAATTCTATTATGATATCATGCGTGAATCACTCGAGATCATTTCTGACCTAAGGAAGAATAGCAAATCACCTAAAACCTTAGCACATGAATCCATAACTTTGGCATTCAAATAAAACCCCAAAAGGTTTCCGGTCATTACATCTATTCCACACTCTAACTACTCTAATTAAAGAAATAATTAGAGATCTAAAGTAAACCCTAAGCTTGCAACACCCAGATTATAAGAGAAACTTTGTTATAGATGTAAATTCACTCAGATAAACAATAATATAGTCAAAATATCATAGACCCAACATTAGAAATAAAATACCCATACTATTTACACATCACCAACACAGAGGTTTTAGCCATTCATACTTGTAATTAAAGATTCAATACCAAATTCAGCAAATGAGTTCATGGGTAACAAGGATTGCAAGAGGAAACAATGATTAAACAACCAATTTTTCTCAATTTCTTCCTCCATGAGCTTGAAACCCTCTCATTTTGAGTACTTTCTTCTCTGTGTAAAATCTGCTATGACAACTTGTACAAATGTCCCCTCCCAAAATGCTTAAATAGTCCATGCAAAATTATGATATTTTGTGCACAAAGTTTCCACTCGGTGTTCAAGGCCGGTCATCGCCAAGCACTCTAATGATGCGCCGAATATGCACTTGACCGTTTTCCTCTAAAACTCCTTGAAGGCTTTGCTCACTAAAAGTTTAGGCGATGACTCTTTACTCCACTTATAATTTTTGGCGATTTGCTGAAGTTCCTTCTATGTCACCCTTCTTTCATGAGTTTGGGGTCTTGAGTTCTGCAACAATAGGTGATCTTCCTGGCTACTCAGTGATGTGCCAAGTATGTCTAGCGACCTCAATTCTGATCACCTTCTTGGCATGAACTAGAGACTTGGGTACTGGAATCTTAGTAGGTCTCCTTGAGCATTCGGTGGTACACTGAATGGGTTCACGAAGCTTCTTTTGTCCGTCCTTTTTACACTTTTTCTCCTTTTCCAAGATTTGTTGAATATTTTCCCTTTGTGTACCTTTAGCTCCATACCTGATATAACCTATGCATATTAGTTAGTATTTGGAATATAATAGAACACCGAGGATAATATTTCTTTACGTTTTAAGCCCAAAATGAGTCTGAGATATGGAATTATCAACACCCCCAACTTAAGCTTTTGCTTATCCTTAAGCAAATCAAACATCCATCAATTTAATTCAAAGCTTGCAGACTAGCCCACAAGGAGCAACACATACAATTCCACCTTTTTCATCCGCCCTCAAACTTTTACAAACCACTTATGTGATTTTGAAGCCTCAAGAAGTGACTAAGGAGTGATCAAGGCATGGCTACGCTCACAATTGTTCATGTAGTTGTTGTTCACATCTTGGAAGCAACATTAATTTCCCTCACGCCAAAGAAGATCCTGAACACACATGATTAGAGCAATATTTTCCAAGGATCTCTTCAACACTCACTCTCCTAACTGAGAAATAACATGTAAGAATCAACCCATAGGCTTGCCCTTATTCTCAATCGGAGTTCATTAGATTTTATTTTGGACTAGAATCCCAAAGGAGTTTGTTCAGGTTGTAATGTAGGGTGAAGGTTAGGTAGGATACAAATGGTCAAAAGTAGTTCATCCCTTTTTAAAATCTACACACTCTTTTTATGCTCATGGATCCTTTTGGTTCTCTTCTTTTGTTCTCCTATTGACACCATTTTATTTTTTATCTTTCACCCTAAGTGTCTCCCCTTTTTACACAATCTCATCAGCTTTTGGAGGGTCCTTCTTTTTCAAGTAATTTTTTTTTAGTTCATCATTTTCATCTCTTTGGAATTTTTATTTTTGTTATTTCAATGACTTCCCTCCTTTCTTTTCTTTTCCTTTTTCTTTCCTCAACTCTTTCGTGGGAGGCACCTCCCTCTTTCTACCAACACCCCCAACTTTGGCCTTTGTCCATCACTTTTCTCATTTAAGCTCAAGGAGGGATTGGTAAGGAACAAGAAGGAATTATCACTCACAAATAGAAGTCAAAGGCTACATGGTTTCCAAACAAAGTATCAAGGCTCAAAGGGGTTTCATTAAGGAATTAACTTATTGTCATCAGAGGCCAATTATGGTCAAATTGGACTAAAATAAACCAAAGAAGACTTAAGGTCCTTTTCTAATATGGAATCAACGAAATTGCTCTTCAAAACAAATTGGACAAGTTCTAGATACTGCCAGACATGCCTTTCAACAAAAATCCTGATCCCACAATGGAAAAATGGATTAGCATTCAAACAATGGCAACACACTCATAATTTTTTATCATCGCACATCCAATCTCCATCACTCACTTAGTCAACCCAATATGTATCAAATTCATGCATGGACTAATCTTTCAAGAGATGGACTAATCGTGAGTCAGCACATGCTCTTCGTCTATGGCACTATCCGAATTAAAGATATGGTCTATTGATGGTCGGATTATTAAGGACTAGAGACATGATATTTGTATTCACATGACTTTTCACATATGCACGGGGTTTGCCATAGGATAAGGTCATCATTTGCAATCATCCATCCATTCAACTCAAAAATAAGAAAATTAAAATGGAAAAAAATACTAATCTATTACAACCCAAATTAAAAATTATGTAGAAACTCAAGTAACGACAAAAATAGAAGAGAGGAATAGGTTTAAGAATCCCCCTAATATACTCTATGTTGCACCAAAGTTAGGACTAAAAGGAGCTCAACTATGCTAGGTCCTGGCCAACTTTCTTTCCCTGCTTGCTTTATTCTTTTCTCTGCTAGCTTCAAATTGGTAGGGCAAAGTCTTCTCTCTAGCCCTCTCAACTGCTAATATGTGAGGATCCTCTATGGCCCTCCCACTTGTTCTTGAAAACATTACCCTTAATCTTAATATGAGGGCATATGTCTTTCCTTAGGTTGGCCATGGAGATTTTGTTTCTGGTTCCATGTGAAGCTATAGGCTACCTTTACCACTTGCTCAAGGAACTCAAAAAGGCCAACATAATTAGGGCAATAGTTGCTCATTTTCTTTCCAAATTGCATCACACCATTTATGATTGAAGCCTGCAACTACATTTGACCAGTCAAGAAAAACTAGATAAGAAAATAAGACACCTAGGTGATGTAAGTAACTCAAAAAAAGAACTAGTGATTGAGCTCATTTAGACCACCAAACAAGTTTGGTGGATCGCCAAACTTGTTCAGCGGTCAAACTGACGATCGCCTAAAGTTACAGAAATAAAATTCATAAGCACACACAAGTAGACAATGCATGTGTTAATTGAGTGTATCACCGAGTTAGTCTTAGCGGTCAAATTGACCACCTCCGACTCTGATTGTCAGCCCCAAACCCCCAACATCCTTCATGCATTTTTCAAGTGGCTAGCAACAAAATAGAGGGAATTTTTCCAAAATGAGTCTACCCTTAAGCTGTTATCAATATTAATGGCATGATTTTGGTAAAACGATGATTTACCCTTAAGAATGATGTCACCCAATCTATCATCGGGCAAGTTAAGACCTATTAACCAAATCTACGGGTTACTTAGACTCCAACTAGAGATACTCAAATCAAGCCATTACAACTCAAATCAAAAGCATTTTTGTTCACAGAAATCAACATTCAGAGGCAAGATAAGCTCAACTTTTCAATACTCATGCTTTCTCATTATAATTTAGTTGTGTAACCCTAAGGTATCCTAAGTCTTATCAAATGCAGATCAAAACACTTAAAAGCACAAGTTATGGACAAAATATTAGTTCCCACATTATGTAACATACATTGTACTCTTCAAATCAATTTCATGATAGCATCAAACTCAATGGAGAAGAAGATACATACCTAAAAAGTGGTGAAGTAGCTCATATCAATCCTAGTGAGAGAAAAGAAAAAGAAATTAGGATGAAACCTAGAGAGTGTGTGGGTGGTATGTTTTAGAAGGAAAGTAGATGGGGAGATAGAAAGTAAAGCTAATTAAAGAGCATTGAAGGAGCAAAGTTGAGACGCTTCGACTTCCACATCACTATTTATTTCTGTAGAGCATAGTCAGCGATACGCCGATTATGCACAAGACCAACTTTTCTTGCCTCATGTTGAAGCTTATCCTATTGACCAGAAAGCGGGGTAACTGTTTATCGCCAAATAAATTCGTCAATATGCTAAGTTATCCTTTGACCTCCCAAATCTACAGTATCTCAACCTTACTAATTGCCTCAAAGTGTGATTATAGATGAAGTCACCTTTTTCACTCAGTGCCATGCCAAGTTGCAGATGAGACCACCGAGTTCTACAGCAATCTAAGACTCTTCAGGGATCACAAAGTGCGATCAAAATCAAGATCACCCCTTCAACTCAGTGAAATGCCAAATTTCCATGGAGACTACAAATTTTGACAATGACTGAGGAGGCACATTGATGAGCCAAAAGGCAGGTAAACATATCAACATCTTTTTAGATCGGTGATACACTGATTGGACCTTGGGACTGCCAAATTTAATAGCAACTTCAGGGTCATTGAATGATCCAAAAGGCGGTTAAAACTATGGTCGCCGAGTTTTATCGATTGTCTATCAATCAGGAGCTTATCATCAACCTTTCTTCTTCCTATCTTATTTCTTAACTTTAAGTCCTACAACTATCAGCACACATTATTATAAATCCACTAACACTTGGGTTGTCTCCCAAAAGGCACCTAATTTTACGTCGTAGAACGATGATGTTCATTACAAGTTAAACCTCATTCATGAATAGGATATCAACCATCCGTACATTTTGTGGTATGCTATAATACTTTTTCAGCCTCTGCCTAATCGTTTTTAATCTCTCCCCTTTTTCATTTTCAACTTCCACTACCCTATTATCAAGTGCTTCAGTGACCTTAAAGGACCCAGACCACTTTTATTTAAGCTTTTAGGTCCAGTCACTCTGATTCCCATTCACAAATTTTGCAAGGATCATCTTTACTTCTCTATTAGACACTTCCACTTACCCATTGACTTGCGAATGGTACGGAGTTTTTACTCTATGCTTTACCCCATACTTACTCAACAATGATCCAAGTATCCTATTGCAAAAGTGAGACCTACCATCTGTGATAATGGCTCTGGAAGTGCCAAATCGAGTAAGAATATTTTTTTAAGAATTGCACCACCCGTTTACCATTATTAGATGGCAAAGCTACTACTTCAACCTATTTCAATACGTTATCTAAAACGAACAAAGTGTACTTATTCCTATATAAACTTTTGAAAGGGCCCATGAAGTCTATTCCCCATACATCAAACACTTTTAGCTCTAGGATTGGTGTCAATAGAAACTCATGTCGTCTAGAAATGTTACCCTAAAGTTGGCATTTCGAGCATGCTTTATAAAACTCATGAGCGTCTCTGTGAAGCGTCGGCCAAAAATATCCACTTTGAAGTACCTTGTAAGCAATCCTAATCCTCCATGATGGCTCCCAACCTGTGACGAATGACAATCTGCTAAAATAGACTCTATTGCAGATTTCGGTGCATACCTTCCGATCATATTATCTTTACATTTCTACAAAAAGATAAGGTCCATCCCAGTAGTATTCTTTTTACATCGTACAGGAATCTTCTCTGTTGGTGAGGACTAGGAAAATCTAGAATAATCCCACAAATCAAATAATTTGCAAAAATCAACACACCAAGGAGTAGCTGCAACAACCATCCTCATCACTACTTCATCAGGAAACTTGTTAGAAATGTCTTCCGCCTCAACTCTTGAACTTGGTGGATCAAACAAAGATAAATGATCAACCACCTGATTCTCACAACCTTTCCTATCTCTCACCTCAAAATAAAATTACTATAACAATAATACCTATCTGATGAGCCTTCGCTTGGCATCTTTTTTTCCATTAGATATCGCAATGTTGCATGGTTAGTGTGAATCACAACCCTTGTACCTAAAAGATATGCATGGAACTTCTCAAAAGTGTACACCACAACTAGGAGTTCTTGTTCAGTCACAGTTTAATTTTTCTGAGCTACATTTAACATCTTGCTAGCGTATTAAATAGGATGGAAAAGTTTCCCAACTCTCTGGCCTAGCACAGCCCCAAGGGCCACTCCAATTTCATCATACATTACTTCGAATGGCTTAGTCCAATCTAGAGAAATTATTATTGGGGCTTCAATTAGCTTTTGTTTGAGGGCTTCAATAACTCAATGGAAGCTACATCAAAGGTAAAAGACAAGTCTTTTTCTAATAGTTTGCACATGGAACTAGAAATTTTAGCAAAATCCTTTATGAACCTCCAATAAAACTCAGCATGCCCCAGGAAGCGTTGTACACCTTTTATTGAGATGGGGGGTGGGAGGTTGGCTATCACCTCTACTTTTGCTTAATCAACCTGTAAGCCTTTCCTTAAGATCTTGTGGCTTAAAACAATCCCTTCTTTCACCATGAAATGACACTTCTCCCAATTAAGCACTAAGTTTGTTTTGACACATCGTTGCAACACCTTTTCCAAATGACCCAAGAACTAATCAAAGGTATCTCCCACCAATAAGAAGTTATCCATGAAGACTTCCATGGAATCCTCAACCATGTCAACAAATATGGACAACATACACCTTTGGAAAGTAGCCGGTGTATTGCACAATCCGAAGGGCATACTTTTGAAGGCGAAAGTACTATAAGGGCAAGTGAATGTAGTCTTATCTTGATCTTTCAGAGTAATAGAGATATGATTATATCTGGAATACCCATCAAGGAAATAGTACCACCCCTTTCAACTAATTTATCCAATATTTTATCCATAAAAGGTAATGAGAAGTGGTCCTTTTCTATGGAGGCATTCAACTTTCGATCGTCCATAAAAATATGCCATTCAGTGACTGGTCTTGTGGAAACCAACTGGCCCTTCTCATTTAGAATTACAATCATCCCTCCCTTTTTTGGAACACACTGAACTGGGCTTACCCAGTTACTTTTCGAAATTGGATAGATTACTCTAACATCCAACCATTTTATAATTTCTTTCTTAACTACCTCCTCCATAGGAGGGTTAAGTCTACGTTGATGCTCAACACTTGGTTTACAACCTTCAATGAGCTAGATCTTGTGGGTACAAATCACTGAAAGGGATACCCACAATGTCAGCCATTATCCAACCAAGAGCTCTCACATATTTCTTGAGTATTTTAACAAAGGCTTTGGTTGCCCCTCTTGCAATTTGGTTGCTACTATTACTAGAAAAGTGTCACTCTCACCCAAGAAGGCATATTTCAAATGATTTGGTAACTCTTTTAATTGAATCTCCAATGGTACCTCAATAGATGGTTTCACTGGCTGATTTTCACTATTTTTCAAATTGATGTCAAGTTTGGCTAGATTTCTTGAGGGACCCCCAACTCCCCTTAGAGATGCCACTACTTCCTTTCAATCTTCTTAATTGACATCATCATAGTTCAGCAAAATGTCACCCAAGGTTTCATTATCTGAATAAGACAATTATCCAACACTTTCCACTGCTTCATCAATCACATCAGTAATTGCACTCACTTGCAGTTTACACTCTTCTTTTTTACAACTCTCACTCTTGGATTTGTCAAGGGTGACTTTTCCTTCTTTCATTTTCCCTTTCCAAGACTTCATTCCCCCACCAAATAAAAGGGTCTTGGGTACTCCACTAGATTCATTACCCTCACCTTTTTAGTAGTGGCTACCATGCACCTTTGGTTCTCACCTCTTAATTGGGTATTGAATTGAAGCAAATGTGTTTCTAATTGTGCCTCCAAGTGTTGGATTGAGGTTGAGTGAGTTGTCACCTTTTGGCTTAGTTCAAGGAAGCCTGATTTCATTTTGCTTAACACTTTATCTAAGTCCTCCACCTTGCTTAATATTCTTGCGAGCAATTCTTCCGTTCAGGAATTTTCTAGTTCCAAAAGCGGCCCGTTGACCGCTGACATGTGTTGTGGTGACATAAAGTGCATTTTTTCTCTCTTTCTTTCTTGAAAACTTACTGATTGCTACACCCAATTACCGACTCTCCATCCCCTAATGTTTTGACCTTGATTCTTGAGTTTCCATTAAAAGGTCAGCTGAGAACCCAATACGGCTTTCAATAAAACACAACTCTTCAATATATCTACTAACAATAAGCTCCTTCTTACAAAACACATTACTAATAGCTCTAATAACTTTCATTTCCTTACCATCGACATTAGTTATATGCTTTTTTATAAGATCAAACTGCACCAACATTTTTGTCATGTTTTCATCTCTCTCCTGCTCTTTAGCTAATTCCTCCTTGGATAATCTCTCTTTCCTAAAAGAGGTGAATTCATCCTGAGTGTACAATGCTCTATTAATTTTTGCCATCTCATCTAGAAAATCACATGCGGTGACATATGTCTGCTTTAAGATTTCCCCTCTTGCTAACTAATCAACTACAATCTTGTTAACTGCATCGAGGCTCACGTAAAAATATTTCAATAATAAGTCATCTTGAATTCCATGGCTTGGATATTGATGAAAGAGTTTCTAGAACCGCAGCCACATTTCATGCAATGGCTCATCATCATTTCTTTTGAAATTTTTAATCTTCTTTCGTAACTTAATCATCCTCGAGGGAGGAAAGAACCTTTTGAGGAACGTATTTTGAAAGTCCCTCCTACGAAGTGATTGAATCTCAAGGAAATTTAGCGAGCTACTTCACAATATCCTAATGATAAAGAATGAGAAGAGCCACAACCTGATGGTTTCTTAGGTGAAACCCTGGTATGTGTGTAGAGAACAAACATATATAAAATTTTAGAGATGCATGTGAGGTCCTCTGAGCTTGACCTCTAAATAATACCCTCATTTGAAGCATCTATAACATTGCATTGGTGACTTGAAATTCAACATTTCAGCTATTGGGGGCAATAGAATTGCTCCCATACATCCAACCTAGTCCCAATTGACATTAGGGAAATCATTTACTTCCCCCACATGAGTACCATACATGTTTTCAACATCTTCCATCCTTGTCACCTGACTATAAACAACACAAATAACAAGAAAACAGTAAAATAAATCTAGCTACAAGAACTAAATTCAAAAAACACTTCAGTCAAGAACTAGCATTATTCCACAGCAACGGTGCCATTTTTATGATGTTCAAACCTACTATGCAAAGGAAGCAGGGATAATCGTTATCAGTATATTACCCAATAAAAGAGACAAGGTCAAATCCCATAGGGAATGGTGGTTTAAGAAGTGAAGTGTTTCACCGAATTAGGCAATTATAGGTTCAAATTAGGGGGTTACAATAATTAAAATTGAGAATCAACAATTAACAACTAACCAACATATTTAAAGAGAATGTTGGGGATATGCAAATATGAGACTAGATCTACTAGGTTGGGTCTAGACAATTAACTAATCGAGTTAAACATGAGTGAATAGGCTAGTTTGCTTTTATCCAACACCTCAATTATGATAGTAATGATGTAACTCATTATTCTATTATGACATTATGTGTGAATAACTCAAGATCATTTCTGACCTGAGGAAGTGTCATGACCCAGACCTAAGACCTAGCCGTGACATAGTGAATATGACACTCGAAGGTATTCCATCCAAGTCTCATGTTCGTATCATAAGCATTCATAAGATAAATGAGAATGCATAAGAGAATAAGCAAGCGGAAGTACATATAAATAATGTGTCATAGTTCCCATAGGGAATATACATCCATCCATAGTCCAAACCATGCCTCTAAATAATAAATCTTGGCAGGGTTTAGCACATAACTGACTAGATCACCCTCAAGATGTACATCAAGAATGAAAGATGTACATCAAGAATGAAATAATAAAGTCTCAACATAAAAGAAAACATCACAAGTCTTGTTCCCAAAGCATGGGAACTCACTAATAAGTCTTCAAACTCAATATCCAGAAAACTAGCCACGAAATATGATAGTCTCCTCGTCGTCCATTCCTACATGATTAGGTCATATAGATAAAGAAGTATGTGTTAGTACATAGAATTCACTAAGAATATAGGTATGCCATGAATTAAAGAACATCACAATATTATCAATATGAATAATCATAAGCAATAGGATAAGGGGCAATATGCGTGATCTTGCAAGTTTAAAATCATAGGAAAAAGTATCATAAAAATTTATTTATCATCAATACATAAATATATGGGAATAAGATAATAATCAACATTCATACGACCATGCGGACCATTACATGGAATCTCGATGTTCACTCTTATCGAGTTAAGAGGAGTCTAATTTTCCAAGGTAAACTCTATTCACATCCTATAGGCTCTATCCTAGCACGGTGAGAACCATCGTTTGATCCCACCCTTTAGGCTCTATCCTAGCATGGTGAGTGTCCATCATTTAAGCTAATTATATCCAAGGATGTACCTTTAAGGCATAAAACACAGACATCATTCCTTTGGTGGCACATAGTTATGGGACCATGGCATCTACCAAGGTCCTCTCAGTGCTAAGTCATATCCCACAGAATACTTTAAATCATGCATATACATAACTTTCAACATAGTTCACACTTCATTAAATCATGCTTTCATAGTTCACAAATAGTCATCATAACTTTTATGTAAACATCATGTCATAAGAATAATCTATTTACTTAGTTTATATCATAGTGTGGGTAGACATTCCCACCTAAACATTATCAATAAAAACATTGGGGTTTTCAGCCTCTTTATCATAGCATCATCATAGATTTCATACCATCATCATGGGCATAAAACATACTTTTACATACTCGAGATCAAAATCATGAGAATCCATAGCTTTATCATAAGAGCCTAGGGCTAAGTGTGGGTCCATGGATAATTGAATCAAAATTATGAAGTGGGATAGAATTCATAGAGAAAAATGTGCATTAAAATCAAGTTAGAACATTAGCAAAGGAACCCACATAAAAAACATTAAACCCTAATCATGCATACTTTGAAATCTCTTACTTTTGCTTGAAAATCACATATATCTTGAAATTCATCATAATTCATGAATAATTTGTCATAATCATCATGTGAAAATAGTAATCCTTGCATTATGAATCATAGCTTAAGATCCCATACGAATTCATCATAAAACTTTGAAAAAAAAAAGGTTTTGGAGGGCTCCATGGAAGAAATCAATCCATGAATGAAGCCCTACATACCTCTAGTGCAATCCTTAAAAATTGAGGAGAGAAAAATCTAAAATATTATTAGTTAACCTTCAATCTTTTGCTTCAATGGAACCCTTAACCTAGAGAGAGAAATATTGGAAACCCTTGGAAGAATTTTGAGAATTAAAGTCTTTGAATGACTTGGGGAATCAGAATTATATGGAATAGGTCGGTTAAGGTAGTTAGGGTATCCAAAATGATGTAGTTTAGGGCATAGAAGGATTGGAAAAGTAAAAAATACCCTTCATTAAAAACTGTCAGAGCCGTCCATGAAACCCCTCTTATGGGTCATGGATCAACGTATGGCTTGTAACTCTTCTTGTGGATCAGGGTGTCATGAAAGTTGAGCTCCTAGAATTTTAGCTTCTGACTCACGAAATATTGCACGACCCATGGAAAAACTTACAGGCCATAGAGTCCTTTGTAAGGTAAGTCCAAACATAGAAAATATTTAGGTCCCTCTGGGCCTCTTCCTATGAGATCTTTTTGACGGGTCATGAAATCTTATATGGATCATCTGGTATCATGTAAATCAACTTCCTGCAAATCTTACATTTTAATTTTTCCTGGGCCTTTTCCATAAGGCCACTTATGACCCGTGGTTCCATCTACAAGCCATAACTCGGCTCATAAAGTAAGACCACCAAAGGTTTTCCTTCTGTCTTTCAATTTTCCTAGCATCAAAACATGAGGGGTGTTATAGGAAGAATATCAAATCACCTAAAACCTTAGCACATGAATCCATAATTTTGGCATTCAACTAAAACCCCAAAAGGTTTTCGACCATTACATCCATTCTACACTCTAACTTCTCCAATTAAAGAAATAATTATAGATCTAAAGTAAACCCCAAGCTTGTAACAATAGGATTATAAGAGAAACTTAGTAGTAGATGTAAATTCACTCAGATTAACAATAATATAGTCAAAATATCATAGACCGAACATTAAAAATCAAAGACCCATACAATTTACACATCCTCAACACAGGTGTTTTAGCCACTCATGCTCTAAATTAAAGATTCAATACTGAATTCAATGGATGAGTTCATGGTTGACAAGTATTGAAAGAGGAAACAACGATTAAACAAGCAATTTTTCTCAATTTATGCCTTTGCAAGCTTGAAACCCTCTCACCCTAGTACTATTGAGCTAGAATGTTCTATGTACTCTCTTCTTCTGCAAAATATATGATGAACGACTTGTATAAATATCCTCTCCCAAAATTCTTAAATAGTCCATGAAAAATTATGAAACGTTTTGCACCAAGTTGCTACTCGATGGTCAAGGTCGACCATCGTCGAGCACTCTGGTGATGTGCAGAATGTGCACTTGACCACTTTCTTCTGTAACTCCTTGAAGTATTGGATCACTAAAATTTTAGGTGATGGATCTTTATTCCACTTATCATGTTCGGCGATTCGCCGAAGTTCCTTTTATGCCACTTTCATTCTTGAGTTTGGGGTCTTGAGTTCTGCAATAGTAGGCAATCTCCCTGGCTACTCGGTGATGCGTCAAGTATTTTTGGAGACCTTGCTTCTGATCACCTTTTTGTCATGAACTAGAAACTTGGGTGTTGGAATCTTAGGCGATCTCCTTGATCCTTCGGCAGTATGCCGAATGGGTCGGCGAAGCAACCTTTGTCTGCCCTGTTCACACTTTTGCTCCTTTTCCAAGGTTTGTTGAATATTTTCCCTTTGTGCACTTTTAGATCCATACCTGGCAAAATATATCCATATTAGTTGGTATTTAGAACATAATAGCACAACGAGGACAATATTTCCTTATATTTTATATTTTAAGCCCAAAATGAGTCCTAATATAGACTCATCAATGACTTCAATTATGTGATAGGATAATGAAATTACTTTATGATAGTATGTGATATTTTGACTCGTGTTGTAGTATATGACTGATGATATTATTTTGAATATTGTGAAATGTTGATTGATGATATCGATCTCGATCTTGAGATGAGTGAATTATTATGCGATTATCATGATATGGTCCTGATCATGATAGTACTTTTTAGATTCTACCTATAGGCAAGTTGATTACCCAACCCCAAGGTACCTATCCTAGCTTTCTGGTTATAACCATAACCAATACAATAATATAATAACTGCAACCTATCCAAAACCTAGAAGTCAACTATACAGAGCTACGATAGATGCAAGGACATATCATATACATATATCAATAACCATAAGAATATACAAACCACGGAGTGCTCCTACAAATGCGTAGTTCTACTACACAAGGCCAATGTCTAAAAGCAAAAGACGATCATCAAAAGGAAGGAGACTATGACAAAACCAGAGTTATCGGTGCTTACCCAAAGAAAATCTCTTGTGCACTCTCGAATCCTCCAAAAACCACCAACCATGGCCTATACCTAGAACTGCATCATGGGAAGATACAAAAACGTAGGGTTGAGTACCAGAAAGAGGCATCCAGTAGGTATCATTGATCGACCGAGTAAAAAATAATAAATGCAGAAGACTCAATTATAAAGATTTGCAGCAGGTCTAGCCAAATCAGATCTCAAATCAAGGAAACAACATACCTGGAACCCTCAAGCCACCACAGAGCCAACCAAGGAGATGAACAATGATAAATGATCCAACCCAAGTTATGAATAACGATAACTCAAACTAACCCAAGTGATGAACCATGATAATCTAAACCAACTCAAGTGATGAACAATGATAACCTAAACCAACCTAAGTGATAAACAATGATAACCCAAACAAACCAAACTATAAACAATGATAACTTGAACCAACCCAAGTGATGAGCAACAATACCTCAAACCAACCCAAATGATGAATAATGATAACCTGAACCAACCTAAGAGATGAACAACGATAACCTGAACTAACCCACGTGATGAACAATAGTATCAATTGATGAAGTTGTCTAGACCCATACCATAATTATTGCCATCTGGGACGTAGTGTCTTACGCGGGTGCAAAGCTCTAATATCTATGCTTGTACGCTAACTAAGGCCTCATAAGCCCAGAAGGTACACCCACACATAATCTGATCAACCAAATCATAATAGAACCCAAATCTGAGTTCATGTTTGATGAAGCATGCCTGAGAGTGTTCAAAGGATTGAAGTAGAAGTTGATATCAACTCTTATTATTATTATTGCTCCAGACTAATCAAAGCCCTTTAAGATCATATGTGATGCAAGAGGGAACACACTTGGTGTGGTATAGGGATAACATAAAGAGAAGATCTTACATCTCATATATTATGCCATCAATGTCCTAAATGCAGCACAGAAAAACTACACTGTCACAGAGAAGAGTTACTTGCAGTGGTCTTTGCATTTGAGAAATTCAGATGTTATCTTTTGGGGACCAAAGTCATTATACACATGGACCATTCAACATTGAGGTACTTAATGATGAAGAAAGATGCATAATTGATGTTGATTCGATGGGTATTCCTTCTTTACGAGTTTGAATTTGATATGATTGATAGAAAAGGGACAGAAAATAGAGTTACAGACCACTTATTTAGATTAGAAGATAAGGCCATGGCAATGTTTGATGTTGGGGTGGAGATTAATGATTCACTCCCAGATGAGAGAGTGTTGGCAGTATCTCAGGACTTAATATCATGGTTTACAAACTATGCAACTATTTGGTCAGTTACAATGCACCACCAAACTTGACTACTCACCAACGTCGTAAGTTTATGTCTAATGTGAGGAAGTTTTTCTAGGATGACCCATATGTTTTTCACATATGTGTGAATGGGATTATTTGTTGTTGTGTTCCTAAGATAGAGATGATGAGTATTCTAGAGGCATGCCACCATCCATAGTAGGAGGGCATCACAATGGAATCTGGACAACACATAAGATCCTACAGTGTGGTTATTATTGGTCAACCATCCACCAAGACGCCTATGACTATGCCAAGGCATGTGATAAGTGTCAGAGAGAAGGTGGTATTATTCGAAAGCATGAGCTCCCACTAAACTCCATTATTATAATCAAATTATTTGATGTTTGGAGGGTAGACTTCATGGGGTCATTTATTAGTTCTTATGGGAATATATATATATTGGTTGTTGTTGACTATATCTCTAAATGGGTGGAAGAGGTTGCACTTCCCAATAATAAAGGAAAAAGTGTCACTACATTCCTCAAAGAAGAATATTTTCTCTCAGTTTGGCACTTCTCATGCGATTATCAGCAATGGAGGTTCCCATTATTACAATTGATTGTTTAGAGCTCTTCTGGAGAAATAGAGAGTAAAGCATAAAGTGGACTTACCTTACCATCCCCAAACAAGTGGACATGTGGAGGTGTCCAACAGGGAGATTAAATAGATAGTATCTAAAATTATGAATGGAAACCAGACAGACTAGTCGTAGAGTCTTGATGATGCATTATAGGCAAACTGGATAGCATTCAAGACTCCCATAGGGATGTCTCAATATCAACTGATTTTTGGTAAGGCATGCCACTTACCTGTATATTTTGAGCATAAGGCGATGTGGGCACTCAAAAAGTTAAAATTAGATTGGGAAGATGCTTCGAACTCAAGTGGAAGCATGGACACTTAGTGAAGCCTGAGTAACCAAGGGGTCCATGTCATGCAGCAACAATAAATCAGGCGCTACTTGGGAGGCAACCCAAGCACACTGGCGCTTAGGCGCCCAAGTAGATTTTCTTTTGACCTTTGTGTTTTATGATTATATCTTTATTCATTGGGGACAATGCACTTTTTTTTTATAGTTTGTGGATAGTTATAGGCCTCAGTAAAATCTGAGTAGCTATGGCATATAACTATCCCAATTTTTGAGTCTGATAGGTTTTCTTGTCTATGTTCTTTCTCCGAGGACATTTACTTTCTGTTAAACCGGCTTGTTTAGGATGTATAGGTATTATTAGTAGCATATTGTACTTAAGTCTATGGCATATGTTTGTTTTTATTATAAAAATGATACCTATAAGAATTTTTTATTTTTAGGTATTCTTGATAACATCCATGTAATCTTGATTAGTTGGCAGTGCTTGTTCTAATAAGTGAGGTGTAATTGTGATAAAAAGTATGATCTCAGAATCAGAGTTGATAGTGTAATCAATGCCATGTGTGTGAGCTTATTCACATATTTCTCATATTGTATTTTAATTTAGAACTTACCCAATTACTCTAACTTAGACCATAGGTTAGTTAGTTAGGAAAGGATTTTAGGTCATTGTTCATATTAGTCCACTTAGCCTAAATGACCAACAAATGATTGATGTATCTCTTGATCTGAATATTTGAGCCATTAATGTCCCTTTTTTCTTTGTAGACACCTAAGTAACCAAGCCTTCTTGATTGTGAAATCTTGAGATTGGCCCTAGTCCTTCCTTGAACATTATGCACCTTGATTGAGGCAAAAATCCAAAGTTGAAGGTGGCTGCCGAAAGTAGCCCTGATTTTTAGGTTGGATATTGTGCACCTCAACTCAGGCCAAAAGCCTAAGTTGAGGGTGGCTAGTATAAGGGAGATCAAAATAAATGGGGTGGACATTAGTGGTACATGAAATTAGGGGAAAATGTGATATAGGTGCCAGAAAAAATGAAAATATGCCTTAACAATGAGCTAAAAAAAAAAGAATGTGAAAATAAAAAAGCAATGAGTTAAGAACTAGAATAAAGCACCCCAAAAAGCTTGAAATAGGATAATACCAGAGTTGGTAGGGCAAAAGTGTGGAGAATGCAGTATCAAGGAGGGCTTTTAGTTACTATGTTCCCAAAATATCATACCAAAGCCTCTAAGCCTACGGTAAAAGACAAGAAACCTATAGATCCTAACCCAAGTAGTTGAAGGTCATAGTCGTGAGTATAAGGGAAGCATATGTTATTGAACATGGTGTTTGTATATCTATTCTGAGAGTGACTAATTTTTATGTAGTCCTAAGCATTGAATCTGACGATACTATTATGAGTGGGATATGGGACTTCTTTATGTGAGGGAACTTGCATTACACTATTGATTTTAGACTAGTTCAGTGATTGTTACTTATCATTGGTTATCTTGCTTCTCATAGTTGTACTATCACATGTATTGATCTGCATTGGTTTGTTTGATGACTATCTGATATGCACTGATGAGTTGGTTTGGGTGTCTAAGCTAGATTTTTTAGATAATTTATTTTAGTTGTCTAAGGTCTATGTGTTACTTATACTGCTTATGTAGATTGAGTCCGTCGCTTAAGGACAAGTAATAATTTTAAGTTGGGGGTGTTGATGTGCTACCAAAATACAACACTTTTAATGCTTAAATCTTAGGATTTTGTGTGTTCTCAAAGCGATATTTGTGGGTTTGATGTGTTTTTATGTTTGTTTTGTAGGATTGTAGGGTTTGTATTAATTTTGGGCTAAGTGTGTAAAGGTTGCAGTTTTTTATATTCTATGATAGCCTTTACGGGACATGGTAGTTTCCATGGGTCGTAGAGTTGGTTTCCTAGAAAATTCTGGTGAAGGGACAATTGTTGAACATAAATTTAAGAACATGCAGATGAGCCAAACAATACTCTATGAGTCGTAGATGGTTGTCGTACCCTTAAGATCAGAAAATAAGGAACTGTTGATCAGTCATCATATGAACTCTTCCAAATGCATAAAACTTTACATGGCCCAAGATAGGTCTCATAAAAGTCATCCACAAATTTATAGAAGCAATCCATGAAGCCCCGAGTATGGGCCATAGAATTGCATATGGTATAATTCATTCCTAGAGCTTGCCGACCCAGTTATCATATTTTGATTTGATTTTGTATTTTAAATACTATAAACAGGTTTTTAGGTTATTTTTTGTAAGGAGATCAAAGAGGCGATAAGAAAGAGTGAAAAATACTGGGAGACACTTGTGAAACAATATTTTGTGATCTTAATTTATACAAGTGATTTCCATTGAAGAGTTTGGATTTCTTATTCTTAATTTCATTCGTGTAAGTGCTTAATTATACTATTCAATGTCATGATTCTTGCATCTACATTGATCATGAGTAGCTAAATCCACAACTAGAGTTGTGGAAAACATGAAGAACTAATAAAGTAAAATCTGATAATTCATGATTATTGGAAAGTGTGTATGCATGTATTGATTGTTTCTCTTCTTTTTAACTACTTTTTAACGGTGGCCAACGTTAGAACTCAACTAGTGTTACTAACAGGATCAAGGTAGTAATGAATAGGAAATGAGAATAATTAATAGGATTCGATTGATGCTTTCTTGTCTAATTAACAAAACCAGATCAAGGGGAGGTTGTACTAGGACAATAAGTAAGGGTTAGTAATGTCACACTATGAAGATGGATCAAATCTTATAGTGAAATTACCTCTCACCTGGATGAAAGGGTTTGGTAAACTTAACTTACCATTTTGCATCTACACACTAGAAAAGGTCATGATTATCTGGTAATAGTGAGTTAGGGAATCATGGAGAATATAATACCCTAGTTACTTCTTTTACTTATTTCACAACACTAGCACTAGTTTAGGTTTATTTTATTGCAGTTACAACGCCCTCCTTTCAGGAGATAAGTAGGTTAATCACTCCACTTTGCTTTGAATTGTTCTAGAGTCTACCATATTCCTTGTGGGATCGATCCTAACCTTGGTTAGGTTATATTACTTGATAGCAATCATTTTAACCTTCAAAAAGAAGGTGTAGCTTGTGCGACATCAAGTATTTTGGCATTGTTGCCGAGGAATAGAGCTACACTTGTTTAATGAAAGTAATTTGAGAGTGAACCCTTATTCTTTCCATTTTATGTTTTTTGTTGTGTTTGTTTGTTTTAGCATACGGGTATAGCAACGGATGGTTTAAACCGGTTCAAACCATGCTAAAAATAAGGAGGAACCAGAAGTGCCAATTAAGGAAATATTGGGTGTCGACACTCTGGAGGCAGTACTAATGAATTTTGAAAGTGATGGCATCCCGAACTATGAGGAGATAGTAAAATCCCTAGGAGTATCTAGTTTCCAAAGATGTCACACTAAGCTTGAATTGGACTTGAAAAATTGAGAGTCGCCACCGATGAGAAGCCAACTGTGTTAGAATTGAAGGTTCTTATAGCCTATCTGAGATATGTGTTTTTGGGTGCTAGCAACACACTGCTTGTCATTGTTATTGTAGACCTGACAGATGAATAGTTGAATGCGTTAATTGTGATGCTCAAACAATTCAAAAAGGCTATCAAATGGAAAATTGCAGACATCATTGGCATTCCACCTGGGATATGCACTCATAAAATTCAACTGGTCAAAGGCTATAAGCCAAGTGTTGAACACCAAAGATTCCTCAATCTACCCATGCAAAAGGTCATGCGCAAAGAAATCATCAAGTGGTTGGATGCAGGTGTAATATATCGAATTACTGATAGTGAATAGCTAAGCCCGGTCCAGTGTATTCCAAAGAATAGAGGTATCACCATGGTCCAAAATGTGAGCAACAAATTGATTCCCATGTGACCAGTCACTGTATGAAGGATGTGTATAGACTATAGGAAGCTCAATACCTAAATGGACATTCCCTATGTTGTTCATGGATCAGATACTATATTGTTTGATAGGAAAGGGTTGGTACTATTTTTTTTATGGTTACTCGAGCTACAATAAGATCTCCATTGCTCTAGAAGACCAAGAGCAGACAACATTCGCATGTCCCTATGGCACCTTTGCATTTAAAAGGATGTCATTTAGGCTTTGCAATGCGCCAGATCTATTCCAGAGGTGCATGATGTCCATTTTCTCAGACATGGTGGAAGACAAGATTGAGGTATTCATGGATGACTTCAGTATATTTGGTGACTCATTTGAAAATTATTTAAAACGCTTGCATGTTGTGCTTCAGAGATATGAAGAATGCTATCTGGTTCTAAATTGGGAGAAGTGTCGCTTCATGGTGAAGAAAGACATTGTGTTGGGGCACAAAATCTCTAGAAAATACATTGAAGTGGACAAAGCTAAAGTGAAGGTGATTGAAAAGCTTCCTCTACCCATCTCTGTTAAAGGTATGAAAAGCTTTCTAGGCGACGCAGGATTCTATAAACGCTTCATAAAGGACTTCTCAAAAATTGCACGCCCTGAGAGGCATTGTGTTTGATGACGCATGCCTGATAGCGTTTAAAGGATTGAAGCAAAAGTTGATATCAACTCCAATTATTATTATTCCAGATTGGTAAAAGCCCTTTGAGATCACGTGTGATGCAAGTGAGGCCGCACTTAGTGTGGTGTTGGGACAGCACAGAGAGAAGATATTACATCCCATATATTATGCCAGCAAAGCCATAAATACAGCATAGAAAAACTACATTGTCATGGAGCAGGAGTTACTTGTAGTGGCCTTTGCGATTGAGAAATTCAAATCTTATATTTTGGGGACCAAAGTCATTATACAAATTGACCATTCAACATTAAGGTACTTAATGACAAAGAAGGATGTAAAACCAAGGTTGATTCAATGGGTACTCCTTCTTCAAGAGTTTGACTTTAATGTGATTGACAGAAAAGGGATAGAAAATCAAGTTGCAGACAACCTATCCATATTAGCGGACAAAACCATGGAAAAGTTTGATGCTGGGGTGGAGATTCATTCCCTGATGGGAGAGTGTTGGTAGCATCTCACAACTTGATACCATGGTTTGCAGACTATGAAAATGATTTGGTCAGTGACATTGTACTACAAGACTTAACTACTCACTAACGTTGCAAGTTTATATCAGATGTGAGAGTTTTTCTAGGATGTCCCGTATTTGTCACACATATGTACAGATAGGATTATTTGTCATTGTGTTCCTAAGATAGAGATGATGAGTATTTTAGAGACATGCCACTCATACTTAGTAGGAAGGCATCACATTGGAATATGGACAACACATAAGATCCTGCAGTGTGGCTATTATTGGTCAACCATCCACCAAGACGTCCACGACTATGCCAAGGCATGTGATAAGTGCTAGAGAGAAGGTGGTATTTCTCATAAGCATGAGCTCTCACTAAAACCCATTATGGTAATCAAATTATTTAATGTTTGGGGGATAGACTTTATGGGTCCATTCATCAGTTCTTATAGGAACAGATATATATTGGTTGTTATTGACTACGTCTCTAAATGGGTGGAAGTGATTGTGCTTCCCAACATTGAAGGAAAGTGTGTCACTGCATTCCTTAAAAAGAATATTTTCTCTCAATTTGGCACTCCTCGAGCGATTATAAATGATAGAGGTTCACATTTTTGCAATTGGTTGTTTAGAGCTCTTCTACAAATATATGGAGTAAATATAAAATGAAGCACCTTACCATCCCTAGAAAAGTGGACAGGTGGAGGTGTGCAATAGGGAGATTAAATAGATATTATTTAAAACTATGAATGCAAACCAGACAGACTGGTCACGGAGGCTTGATAATGCATTATGGGCATACTGGAAAACATTCAAGACTCCCATAGGGATTTTTCAATAGCAACTGGTTTTTAGTAAGGCATGCCACTTACTTGTCGAGCTCGAGCATAAGGCAATGTGGGCACTCAAAAAGTTGAACTTAGATTAGGAGGATGTTGCAAACTTAAGAATGAACCAACTCAATGAACTTGAATAGTTCAGTTTGAAGGCATATGAGAGCTCAGCCTTGTACAAGAAAAGAATAAAGTTGCAACATGATCGTCGCATTGAGTATCGCCAGTTTGCACCAGGAATGTTGGTTCTGCTATACAACTCTAGGATGAAGTTATTTCCTTGAAAACTCAAGTACAGATGGTTGGGTCTATACAAGATAGCACATGTTTTCAACCATAGGGTCTTTTAGTTGGAAAAGAAGAATGGTGCAAGATTTAAAGTCAATGGTCAAAGGGTCAAACTGTATTTTGGTAATGATGAGAAAGTAAGAACGGTGGAAGCATGGACACTTGGTGAAGCCTGAGTAACCAAGAAGTCAAAGTCATGTCGCGATAATAAAATCAGGCGCTACTTGGGAGGCAACCCAAGCACACTGGCGCTTAGGCACCCAGGTATATTTCTTTTGACCCCTGTATTTTATGATTATATCTTTGTGCATTGGGGATGATGCACATCTTTTTCGATGGGGTGTAGGTAGTTATAGACCTCGATGAAGTCTGAGTAGCTATGGCATATAACTATCCCAATTTTTGAGTTCTCGGGGTTTTCTTGTCTGTGTTCTTTCCTCGAGGACATTTACTTTGAACCAGCGTGTTTAGGATGTATAGGTAGTATTAGTAGAATATTGTACTTAAGTGTATGGCATATATTGGTTTTTATTAAAAAGAATGATACCCATCAGAAAATTTTTGTTTTAGGTAGTTTTGATAACATCCATATGATCTTGATTAATTAACAGTACTTGTTCTAATAAGTGAGGTGTAATTGTGATAAAAAAAACAAGATCTGAGAGTCTAAGTTGATAATGTAATCAGTACCATGTGTGTGAGCTTATTTGCATAATTCTCATATTGTATTTTAATTCAGAACTTGCCGAGTTACTCTGACCTAGACCATAGGTTAGTTGGCTAGGAAAGGATCTTAGGTCATTGGTCATATTAGTCCACTTAGCCTAAATGACCAACCAAATGCTTTATGTTTCCCTCGATCCGAATATTTGAGTCATGCATGTACCTTTTTCTTTGTAGACACCTAAGTAATCAAGCCTTGTTGATTATGAAATCTTAAGATTGGCCCTGGTCTTTCCTTGAACATTGTGCACCTTGATTGAGAAAAAAAGCTGAAGTTTAGTATGGCTACCGAAAGTGTCCTTGGTTCGTAGGTTGGATATTGTGCACCTCAACTCAGGTCAAAAGCCTAAGTTGAGGGTGGCTAGTGTAAGAAAGATCAAGATAAATGGTGTGGACATTAGTGATATATGAAATTAGGGAAAATGTGATATGGGTGCCAGAAAAGATGAAAAAATGCCTTAACAATGAGGTAAAAAGAAAAAGAATTTAAAAAAAAAGGCAATGCGTTAAGAACTAGAATAAGGCACTGATGAGTCGCGAAAACGCTCGTCATTTGACACTTTTCTAGCTAAAATCTTTGCGAATTCTCAAGCGAATTGT
>JBCEWC010004317.1:0-27613 GCA_038996855.1 Solanum aculeatissimum | reverse complement strand
ACACAAGTTCTCTTATTTCATGAATAGTTAAAACAAGAATCAAATTCTAAAGCTAATGCAAGCATATCTCAACAAATTGATGCATTCATCAACTGAGCACAATCAACAAGACCATAAACAATTTCTCAAACACATGTAATACAGTAACTCTGATAATATTTTTATTCAAAAAAGTTCATCGATGTTAGTAAATAATTTCAGGAGTTCCCCTACTGAATCATGAATGAATTACTTGCAATTGAGATTCATAGTACTGCAATTCAAATTAGCCAGACCCATCGATAGTTGTAACACTCATTGATACTTTTAGCAAGAGAAGAAAGAAGACAGAAAACAAAACCCTAAACAAAATAAATCACAAAATAAAGTAACGAAAAAGATTAGAGGATATTGCCTTGATATGTGATCACCTTCTTCGAAGTTGAGAAATTGTTCTTCAAAAAATTGTTCTTGAAGATGGGATTGAAAAGCTGCAGTGATAAATTGAGAAAGAAGAAAGCCTAAGTAGCGTGAATAAATAGGGCAGGGGCAATTTTGTCTTAAAATAAAAGTTTAAAGGAATTGGGGACATTTTTGCAAAGCCACTGTTAATTGGGTCATTTAATCAAAACCACCCCCTAAAAAGGGGCATTTCTGAATTTCTCCCCAATTTGTCGATCCTGAACAACGTAGGTTTAGGGCATCACTAGCCTAAGCCTAGACTAAGGCCTAACAATCATCAGGTAATCATAAGTACCACATATAATCAACATACAAATCATAAGTAATCTCGGCATATCAAACAGATTCCCTGTCAAACCCATATATTAACTAATGCAGGTAGTTTTAACATATATGACTCAGATTAAATTCTTGGCCAGAAATTCACGCTATCCAGACAAGATTCACGTCTTAAAGTTTAGTCTAGAAGAAGAGAAATCATAGCCTACCTGAACGTTGATCGCGCGCACTCCAATTCACTCTTCTGACATTTACCCTTCTGAACGGTCTTTGAATGTCGGCAAGTTATCAAAAATAGGATCATATTGTCAATATGGTCTTTTCAACACTAAAATCACAACAAATGGACGTAAACTAGTCTCAGGGTTAAAAAGTGAAAAAATAGAGCCTGCGTTAGAATCCCGAAACAAATCATATACAATGAACTCTACAACTACCAGATTGTATACCTGAAATTAGGGTTCAATACGATGCCCAAAGCAATACAAATTAACTCAATAACACAATGATATTTCTTTTCAAAAAATAAACAAATACACAACAAGTTCGATAATATTTTTACCTCAAACATAGTCCAAATAGAAGATCCTGACAATAGCATAACATATGCCTACAAAATTTACACTGAATAGATCCAAATTTCATTAAAATCCAATCCAAAGTGACCGAGTGATTAATTTCTAAAGTTTTCGATAAATATTCTCAGTATACAACAGAAAAATAACAAAACTTTACCTAGAACAACATACCAAAAATAATTTTTGACACTTTCACGATGTTGTCCTCAAAATTTCATGCAAGATAGACTTTTGAATCACTTGATTTGGCCTTTAAATGAAGAAGTTATCATTGTTGGAAGTTTTAGATCTCTTTTGATCGAGTTCTGAAAAATATATATATTTATGCCACCTCAACATGAACTTTGCGAATGCGGGAAAGACTCTGCAAATGCAGAATATACTGTCCCTTACCTTCGAGAACATGGAGTGTACGGGTGATTGTCCTCCGCGAACGGAGAGTGCTAAGTACCCTGCATCAAATTCAACTATTTTCAAATATATCGACGGGCTATATAGAACTCGATCGGAATCCAATACCTGCAAACAAACTATGCAACCATACCAAATTTGACATCCAGATCCAATGGCGTAGTCAAAACTCCCATACGAGATCATTATGGATAAATGTGGATCCCACTTTCCAGGTCTATAATTATTCTATCGAGCGGCAAAAATGGCCTCAAATGCCTTAGAAATCGAACAAAAGGTCATCCTAGGCCAAACTCAAAGTTCTAGAGCTAATCCTGCTGTCAAAATTTCTATTTAGTCACGTTCTCCAAGGATGTTGACCAAGGTCAACCATTAGACTCTTGTGAAGGTTAAAATACAAAACTTGATACAAACTTACACCTAAGGCCTCAGTATTTGAGCCCACCATTCTTCTAGCCTAGTTTGGCCATTTCGAAGTTAATGGAACTGTCATAATCCATTCTGAGGACATTTACCCATATTTTACTGCAAAAATTATTTTCTCAACTTTGACTAACCTTCCAACAGGAAAAACTGCACAACTTCCAAACGAAGGACCAGGCAATCAAACTATCAGTGCCAACAAGTTATAAATGACTTGGGGTCGCTATAGGGATACTTTAACCAGTGAAATAAATATAGAAATGCAGAAATGGTCTAGAGGGTCATTACAACATCCACTACCACAAAAAGTTTCATTTTCGAAAGTAAAGATAAGGGTATATCGTGGCACGACGTGGACTTGTTGATTACTCATAATTAATCAACAACTCACACTTTCATCTTGAGCTCATATGGCCTCTTCATCGTCTGACAGACATTGAAGATAACTTCTTCGTTGTTCAATCTGAACTTGAGTTGTCCGAACTCCATATCTACTAGGGCTCGCCAAGTGGCTAGCAAAGGCCTTCCCAATATAATTGAGATGTCAAAGTTGACTTTGCAGTCAAAGATCACAAAGTCTACGGGGAATATGAACCTATCAACTTTGATGAGGACGTCATAAAGTATCCCCATCAACTTTTTCATCATCCTGTCAGCCATCAACAGTCCCATGCTTGTCGGGGTAGGGGCTGCCAGATCAAATTTCTTGAAGATCACAAGGGGCATCATATTTATGTTGGCACCAAGATCACACAGTGCCCTTGCGAACTCCACATCACCTATGGTGCAAGGAATGGTAAATGCGCTTGGGTATTCACATTTTTGCACCAAGAATCTAGTAGAAATCACACTACAATGTTAGATCTCTTGGGAGAGCTTTTGACTCATAGTGCACTTCTTAGTCACCAGATCCTTCATAAACTTAGCATAGCCAGTCATCTTTTCCAATGCCTCAATCAATGGAATATTGATGGAGAGTTTCTTCAACATGGAGAGAAAGTGTTTGAACTTACCTTTCTCCTCCTTTTTCTTAAGTCTTTGAGGGAAGGGAAGAGGAGGTCTAGGAATGGGTCTCAACTATTGTGGCGTGACATTGCTTTCATTATTCACCACACAATCTTCTCCAGTTTCATTCTACTTATTCACCACACTTTTATCAAGAACATCACTATCATCTACCGGTAGCGGAGGATCGACTGTCTGCTTCCCACTGTGAGTTATGATAGCCATGCACTGCTCATTATTCTTGGGATTCTACATGATATTACTGGGCAGTGTACCTTTCTTGCGTTGGTTCAAGTGAGCTAATATTTGGCTGAATTTTTATTCAAGAAGCTTGATGGCCATAGACTGAGACTCAATCTTCTGGTATATACTGGAGATGTCAAACTTCATCCCTTTGAGTGTCTCATCTTGTGCATCAGCCCTTTTCAACAATCGATCGAACATCTCCTTAATGCAAGATGAGCCAACTCTAGCATTCCGATTATGCGGTAGAATGTATGGACCATTTTCGAAGCCTTCTCTGTGGCCCCAGTCAGCATCTTTATCAGGTCCCCTCGGCATGTCATAGTAGCCTCCTCTGTTGTTGTTGTCTCTGAAGGTGTCATCGCTTTCGTAGTTCCAACCTTGGTTCCTCTGCCCTTAGCGCCAATAGTCCTGATTGGACCCTTAGGCATTGGGCCGAAAACCCATCATTTTCTCTGCAACAAAGCACGTGTCCTCCTCATAGTATGCTTCCTCGCACATGGGTGAGTGAGGGGAATGATGAGCTATAACATTCACTCGCTCTATGTTCTACTTCATCAACAACTCAACATTAGTATTAATCCACGCTAATTTTTGTATCACTTTCTCACTGGCTTGTGTGTGCGATAGACTAGTTCTAACTGAGAATGAGCTCCTTGTAGTAGATTTCTCCCTCGTACCCCATGCATGGTTGGTTTTGACCATGCATTCTAACCTCTAAGCCACCTCCTGGAATGGACGATCAATGAAGGAGCTCCCCATAATTGTGTCAGCGTCAGCTTGGCCATTTTCATCAAGGGCTGTAGAAGATCTCCACCAGGGCCTCATAAAGAATCTTGTGGTCAGGGATACATCTCAAACATTTTGTGAACCTCTCCCACATAGCACTGACCGAGTCACCAGGAATCTGCTCGAAGTTATTGATCTCAGACTTCAGCTTCAGCTTCTTCGAGATAGGGAAAAACCTTTCCAAAAAGTTTGTCTACAATTCTGCCCAATTGGTGATCGAACCCTATGGGAGCTCTGATAACTATAACGTTGTATTACCAGCAAGAGAAAATGGGAAGACACGGAGCCCAACAACATCCATGGAGAGATTTTGGTTCCCCATCATACTCTTACAAATGAATACAATATTGTGTAGATGGTTATAAGGATCCTCTGATGGTAGGCCCGCAAACAACCTGTGATTCTAGAGCATCTGGAGCAACCCACTCGAAATGACGAACTTTGTGTCATCCAATAGTGGGGGTAACACAATATCTCCCATAACAACAGTCGTCATAGGGTCAAGCTGATATTGAATCCACTAATTTATTGTGGCTTGCAAACCTTGTGGCGGTGGTGGATTATTGTGCATATACTATACCTGCACACAAAGAAAAATAACAAAAAATATAAAATCAGGAAAATAAGGATTAATCCCCCAAACGTACTTGAATTAACCAAGTCTAGCCGTATTCCCCGACAACGGTGCCAAAATAGTTGATATCGCCCAAGCCACACCTCATTTTTTAGGTAAAGCGGTTATCAAGTAAGTAACCTAATCGAGGCTAGGATCATTCCAACGAGGAATATGGTAGACTCCAAAATCAATTCAATGTACCTTGAGATTGATTAACCAATTATCTCTCAAGAAAAGGGGGGTTTGAAAACAAGAATTTAAATTAAACTAAATGAATGCAAGTAATGAACAATCAGTGGAAGAGTTAACTAGGGTTAAGTGTTCCTCATGAATCCCCAACGTGGTAATATCAGATACATGTAATACTCTGTCGGTGTGTAGGTGTAGGACAGTAAGTTAGGTTTACCTAAGTCTTTAATCCAACAAATAGGTAAATGTCACCCCAGAACTTGATTCGTCTCCATGGTATGGCACTACTAACTATTACTCTTATCCCAGTACAACCTCCCATTAATTTGGTTAAGTTGATTAGACGAGAAAAAACTCGATCATCTCCTATTAATCACCTTTTTTACTATTTGTCACTTCCTTGATTTGGAAAGTGATACTAGGCAAGTTCTAACGTTGGCCATCATTAAAAAATAATTAAAGTGAAGAGAATAATTAATACGCCCTAACACACCTTTCAAGAATTACATGTTAACTGATTTTACCTTATTGGTTCATCATGGTTCCCACAACCCTAGTTGTGGATTTAGCTATGCATTATTAGTGTAAACACATAGATTATGATGTAGAAGAACATAATTAAGCATTTACAAGATGAATTAAAATCATCAAATCCAACTCTTCAATTAAGATCATGAGTTTGAATCAAGAACACACAATGTATGATAAATCCTAAGTGTATTCACTAAAACAAGGTTCAAACTTCGTTCTTCCTGAAAACTTAATGAAAAATAACTCAAAATCTATTTATAATAAGTAAAATACAAATCCAAAATAAACTAGAAAAATTGTATCGACAATCTTCATGGGACCTCTTTACAGCTCGTAAATCACTTCACGGCCCGTAAACCAATCTCGGGGTTAAAAAGTAGAAAACTAAGGTCTACACCAGAATTCTAAACAAATTATGTATAATAACCTCTACACCTACCCCAGCCTATACCACAAATTAGGGCTAAATCTGATTCCCAAAGCAATACAAAATAGCTCAATAGCACAATGATTTTTTTGTGAAACAATTAAATAGGTAGTAAGTTCGATAAAATTTTTACCTCAAACACAGTCCAAATAGAAGATTCTGATAATACCACAACCTGCACCTCAAAAAATTACACATAATAGACTCAAATTTCATTGAAATATGATCCAGAACAATCGAGTAATCAATTTCCAAAATTTTTGATAAAGATTCCCAATATACAATAGCAAAATAATAAAATTTACCTTGAATGATATGCCAAAAATAATTTATGATACTTTCATAACGTTTTCCTAGAAATTTCACGTAAGATAGCTTTTGAATCACCTGATTTGACCTTGAAATGAAGACGTTATCACTGTTGGAAGTTTTAGCTCTCTTTTGATCGAGTTTTGAACAATAGATATATTTATGTTGCCTCAACATGAACTCCGCGAACGCTGGAAGGACTTTCTGAATGTGGAGCATACAGTCCCTAACCTCTGCGAATGTGGGGTCACCTCCGCTAATGCAGAGTGTATAGGTGATTGGCCTCAAAAGCGGGGACTCCTCTACAAACGTAGAGTGATTAGTACCCTGCACCAGATTCAACTATTTTCAAATATCTTGATCGGATGTTCGGAACTCGTTTGAAATCTAATACATGCAAATGTACTATGTAACCATACCAAATTCGACGTCCTAGATCCAATGATGCAGTCAAAATTCTTATATGAGATCATTACGAATAAATGTGGTTCCCACTTCCCAAGTCCATAGTTACTTAATTTCCACCAAAGGGCCCAAAATGACCTCGAAAGCCTCGGGAACCGAATGAAAGGTCGTTTAGGTCAAACTCAACATTCAAGAGCTAATTACGCTGTCAAAATTTCCATTCGGGTACATTTTCTAAGGATATTGACCAAGGTCAACTATTAGCCTATTTTGAAGGCTAAAATACAAAACTTGATACAAACTCACACCGAAGACCTTGATATTCGAACCGGCCATACTTCTAGCCTAGTTTGGCCATTTTGAAGCTAATGGAACTGTCAGAATTTCATTCTGAAGCCGTTTGCCCATATTTTATCGCAAACTCATGTTCCTAACTTTGACATGTCTTCCAACATGAAAAACTGCACAACTTTCAAATGAATGACCAAGAAACCGAACTATCAGTACCAACAAGTCATAAATGACTTGAGGTCACTATAGGCCAAAAATTACTTAGAGGATCATTATAATATTGAACATCAAGAGGATTAGCACTACCATATTCAATAGTTGGATTATGAAGTAGTTATGTAAGCATTTTGTTAGGGAAATTATATATATATATATATATATCATTGTACACCATCCTATGGATCATTGATTGAATGAAAAGTTAAGCTCACTACTTCTTATTCTCTCTATTTCTTCCATTATTACATTCTGTCTCTTCTACTCTATTACATTCTTCCTCAAGAAGTTTATCAAGAACTCTTTCTCCTTCTTCTAAATTAATTCAATCACAGAAAACTACATGGTATCAGAGCCTTCAAGCAAGAAATTATTTGCTTGATTCAGTATATTCTGCAAGATAAATTTGCGTAAATTGTTGAGAAAACTCAAGAATGGATTCGAACTCTGTAGATTCTCAGCCTCCAATTCTTGGAAGAAATAGTGGATCTTCATATGGTATTGATCATAATCATCCCTTGTTCTTGCATGCTTCTGATGTAAGCTGAATTCAGATTATATCCTTTTAGTTGACTGGAGTAGAAAACTACTCTGTTTGGTATAGATCCATGAAAATTGCTTTGCTGGGTAGGAACAAATTGGGGATGGTTGATGGGTCATGTAAGAAAGAGGAATTTCCAAGTTTGAAAAGTAATTAGGAAAGGGCGAATGCCATTGTTTTGTCTTAGATCATGAACTTTGTGTCCAAGAGTCTTTTAGGAGGCATAATGTATGTTTCAAATGCCAAAGTTGTCTGGGATGACTTGTATGAGAGATTCAATAAGATAAATGGGTCAAGAACCTCTAATCTCCATAAAGAGATTGCAACCCTGAGTTAAGGAACTAGTTCTGTATCTATGTACTATTCTAGGCTCAAGGGGTTATGCGAAGAGTTTGAAGCTCTTGTCTCTGCCCTAGGATATGTTTGTAAAGGTTCAAAAGAGTATAACCTACACCTATAGAAATTGAAGTTTTTCCAGTTTCTAATGGGTCTTAATGACTCATATTTGCAAGCAAGAAGTCAGGTTCTCATGATGAGTCCTGTGCCTAGTGTCAATCAGGCATACTCTATGATTCTTAGTGATGAAAGCCAGAAGGCATTTGTCGGCAATGAAGATGTATTGGGTACTGCTCCTGCAAAGTTATGACATATACAGGGGTCATTAGATGCTGCTATGATGTACTCAAAATCTAATGGAAGTCAACAAATATTCAAGAAGAACTACAACCTATACTATGATTTTTGTAAACTCAAAGGACATACTAGAGAAAACTGTTACAAGATCATTGGTTATCCTCAAGAGTTGAAGTTTAAAAAGAAAGGAGAGAATAATTCAGCGTATAATGTCATTACTAAAGTTGGTGATAATGTGAACTTAGGTGGGAGTCATTTACAAGTAAGTCAGATCACAAGTACTGGTAACATGGGGATTGTAGGAGTTGGTTTAGTCGTGTATGATCAAGGACAACACTTAGGAGTTAAGTCTACTTAGAAAAATGAGTTGGAGTCATGTACATTGACCAGAGAGCAATATAATCAAGTCTTGTACTTTCTCAATAAAAGATCAGAAGTTTCATATTGTGCAAATGTGGAAGGTATAATTTCTGCCCTTGTAACTCATACTAGAAATATAAACTGGATAGTAGATACAAGTGCTACCAATCATATGGTAGTTGACCTGAGTCTATTGGATAGCCAATCCATATCTAAGGTTGAAAATCCTAAGAAATTTTACCTTTCTAATGGTGATATAGCCTTGGTAACACACGTAGGATCAAGTATATTGAGTGGGAAAGACTCACTGTCAAGGTTTTATCGTCCTCAATTCAAATTTAACTTGTTGTCTGTAGCAAAACTAACCAAGGAATTGAATTGTTCAGCTTCCTTTTTTCCTAACTTTTGTTTGTTTTAGGAAATCTTCAGTGGGAAGGTGAAGATAATTGGTAAAGAGAATGGAGGTTTATACATTCTATAAAGCAATTTAGATAAAGAAGAACTTGTCCTGATAGCAAAAACACTCTAGTCATGTTGTAAAACATACTAATAAACTAGATATTCAACTATTACATCAGAGGCTTGGTCATGTTTCTAGTTTTGTATTACAAAAGTTGTTGAATCAAAGTTTATCTGAGATAAAGGAAACTATAAACAAGTGTATTGTTTGCTCTTGTGTTAAGCAAGGAAGATTACCATTTCCAGTTAGTGTTTCTAGCAGTGTAGATAGATTTGATTTGTTGTATATGGATATATAGGGCCCTTATAAACATGTTACTTTTGATGGTTACAAATATTTCTTAACCATAGTAAATGACTACTCTAGGGTGACTTGGGTGTTTTTGTTAAGGCTAAAATCTTATGTACTTATTATTTTGCAAAACTTCTTTACTTACATAACCCCTCAGTTTACCGAAAATGTAAAAGTGGTGAGAAGTGATAATGAGACTGAATTTGTTAATTCAAATTACAATGAATTATTCAAGCAATTAGACATAATACACCAGACCTCTTGTTCTTATACACCCTAACAAAATAGAGTAACTAAAAGAAATCATAGGCACATTCTAGAAATAACAAGAGCTATTAGATTTCAAGCTGGTATTCTATTAAAATTTTGGGGAATGTATGTTCAAACGGCTATGTATATCATTAATAGGCTACCTAGTAATGTAATTGGAAATAAATCTCCTTTTGAGAAACTATATAATAGAAAACCTTCTTTATATCATTTGAGAGTAGTTGGTTGCCTATGTTTTGCTAAGAAGTACATGAAACTGATAAACTACAGTCCAGGTCCACTGCTTGTGTTCTCATGGGTTATGCTGAGATACAGAAAGGTTACATTTTATATGATCTAGCTAACAAGGTATTTTTGTCAACAGAGATATTTTATTCAAAGAAGACATGTTTCCATTCAAATAACAAGCAAAAGACTCTGAACCTATATTCAAGTTCACTAGCACAAACCATATACCAGACTATTTGGAAGACATTCAGGGCAGTACTGGAACACAAGATCATCAGAAATATTAACTTAATTGCAAGATAGAGGTCTTGAAGTAGATACAAATACAACCTTACAATAGTCAAGTAGTTCTGCAGAAGATCAGGTAGCACAAGAATCCCAGGTACCAACTAGAAGATTAGTCAGAAGAACTAAGCTACCTTTATGGATGAAAGATTTTATGTCCTTGAATATACATGAAGGGTCATACAACCTTGACAAGTATGTATCATATGACAAGCTTACTGCATACTACAGGTCTTATTTGTCTAAAATGTCAAATGAGATAGAACCTCAAACATATAAAGAAGCATCTACTAATCCTAGGTGGACAGAGACTATGAAAGCTGATGAGATCAAAGTTTTACAAGACAATTAAACTTGGGAAATTGTTGACCTGCCAAAAGGGAAGACTCCTATAGGTTGCAAGTAGATATTCAAGATTAAATACAAGGCTAATAGGGAAATTGAGAGGTTCAAAGCAAGGTTAGTGGCCAAGGGATACATTCAAAAAGAGGGAATAGACTACTAGGAGATATTTAGTCCTGTTGTCAAGATGAAGACTATGAGGACTATGTTGTCCATTGTTGCATAAAAACAATGGGCACATACATTAAATAGATGTCTTTAATGCTTTCTTACAAGGTGATCTAACTGGTGAAATTTATATGCATCTACCATAATCAGAGGGAGAATAAAGTATGTAAACTCATTAAATCCCTATATGGCTTGAAACAAGCACCTAGACAATGGAATGCAAAGTTATCTAAGGCATTGATAAGATTTAAGTTCAAACAAAGTGAATATGATCATTCTTTATTCATTAAGCATACAATAACAGGAGTTGTGTTGGTTCTCATATATGTAGATGATATGTTGAGCAATATCCAACTTATTGAAGAAATAAAAGATAGACTATATCAAACGTTCAAGATGAAAGACTTGGGTGACTTAAAGTATTTCTTAGGCATTGAATTTTCCAGATCAAAATAGAAAATTTTAATGCATCAAAGGAAGTACACACTAGAACTTATCTTAGAAACAAGCTTGGGAAGTTCAAGACCAGTAGTGACTCTAATTGATAACAAATGCAAATTGATCCTCAAGTTAATCAAGGCATATATCAAAGGTTGATAGAAAAACTGCTCAATCTTACTATGACTAGGCCTAACATATCTTTTGGAGTACAAACCTTAAGCCAATTCCTCTAACAACCCAAAACGCCATATATGGAAGCAACTTTAAGAATTATTAGATACATAAAAGGACAACCTGGTCAAGGGATCTTATTATCCAGTACACCAAATAATGATATCACAACCTTTTGTGATGCAGATTGGGGTTCATGCCCTCTTACGAGAAGGTTTGTAACTGGTTATTTTATTAAGGTTGGTGAGTCTGTAGTTTCATGGAAATCAAAGAAATAGACTACTGTTTTCAGAAGTTCAGCAGAGGTTGAGTACAAGAGTATAGCAACAACTGTAACTGAAGTCATTTGGATGATAGGTCTCATAAATGATCTAGGCATTGAAATTCAGAAACTAGTGAATATCTTTACTGATAGGAAAACAACAATTCTTCTAGCTGCTAACCCAATTTATCATGAGAGAACTAAGCACATTGAAGTAGAGAAGATTATACAAGGCCTTATGTGTACAAAATATATACCAACTCAAGAGCAACCTATTGATATGCTAACGAAAGGACTTACCAAAGTTCAACATCAGTTCCTTAGCTCCAAGCTTGGAGTTCATAACATTTTTTCACTTCAAGCTTGAGGGGGAGTGTTATATTGTACAGTTAATTAACTAACTTAACCATTACAACTAATTAAGTTAGTAGTTAGAATCAAGTTAGTTATTGACCTTCCAGAAGTTAGTTACCTTCCTAATATTAGTTAGAAGGTTAGTTAAGTTTGTCGTGTATATATATATCATTGTACACCATCTTATGGATCATTGATTGAATGAAAAATTAAGCTCTCTACTTCTTATTCTCTCTATTTCTTCTATTGTTACATTATGTCTCGTCTACTCTATTGTATTATTCCTCAAGAAGTTCATCAAAAACTCTTTCTTCTTCTTCTTCTTCTAAATCCATTCAATCACAAAAAAACTACAGTTATATGTGTCCTTGTACTTTTACTTCATCATACTTTTTTGATATATTTGCTCTTATCCTCAAACTTTAAACACATATTTGCCCTTAAACTATTAAGTTTCATGTCTCAACTTTTATTATCGTACTTGACATGTTGGGTTAAAAGGGAAGTGGATTAAGTTTAATTCTAGATATGGTCAAATTTAATAGGGATGGATTAAAATAGAGTGGGATAAATTAGATGACATTGAACGGATGAGACGCGTCCAAACTTGATTTTTAAAAATCATCTATTTTGAGTAGTAGGTGAAGAGTGTTACCGACATGTTGGTTCACGAAAATAGCATAAATGAGCTCAACTATTTACAAATAACATAGATAAGTTTTTTCTAAAATTTCAATGACATATTTGATTTTTGCCCCCTTCTTTTTAATGATATTTTGTTTTAAAGATGAAAAAAAATGACTCAATTTAAGGTAAACTAATAATTTTTATAACATTAAAGCATGGATTATAATTATCCCTTCCAATTCTTAAAAACTACTACATATTTGAAAGGAAAAAAATCTTTTTTATTTTTATAATATTGAAAAAGTATTACTTCTTTCGTCTCATTCGTTTGACTTGATGTAGAGTATAAGAAAATAAAGAATATTTTTGAATATTTGATCTTAAATTAAAGATATATCAAATGTATTAAAATACCTTCTAATCTTGTGATCTTAAACATGTCATGTGAAAAGATTGACATTAAAAAATTATTAAAAAAAGGGAAGAGTCAATTCCTTTTAAGCAGACTTAAAAAAAAGAGTCAAACAAATTGAAACAAAAAAAATATTTTTTATATAATCAACTCTAAGAATTGTCTTATCATATAATAGACATTGATTTAAAATTTCAAATTTTGATATTTCGCATGTGAAGTTTAAAACCCCACAAAAATAAATTCGACAAGTAATCAATAAACATTATTTCTAACATTAAATTTTGTATTCAATTAAAAGGGTCAACAAAGTGGGAATACTTGAGCATATGTACAAGTTTGAAGAGGAAATTTATTTAAATTTAAGGAGGTTTTAAAAGAGAGAGGACAAATCGAAGGGGACATGAGAAATAAATTTTCATGTTGTTAATTGTCTGGCAGGGAGGGCCACAACCACCGTTAGTCGTTAAATTGTGAGTAATCAATCTATACTGGAACCACATGTTCAAAACCACCAACGGTTTTGGTGAGACAAAATGACAAAAATATCCCTTTTACACTTTTTAAAATATATGATAAAAAATCAATGCAAATATTAGTTAACGGTGAGAAAAAATAGAAATGCAGAGATTAATGGTGAAGTGAAACTTATAAAAATTAGTACTATTGCAGCTACACTTCTCGATTTGTCATGTATATTGATTATTTTATTTTAAAGATTATTTTTGTCTTATAATATTTGTTCAATTTGTAAAATTAATGAATAGTTTATCATTTTATGTCTATTTTACTTTTGTTGGGAAATAGTACTCCTTAGTATTCATTTTTTTTAATGTTTACATGACTTATATTTAATAAGGGTGAGTCAAGTCAATAGCGGACAATTATTGTTGGATATAGGGAGTACTCCCTCTATCCTATTTTATATGATACTCCCTCTATCCATCTTTTCTTGGTCCTTGTTGACTTGACACAAGAATTAAGAAGTAGTAAATGATAAGAGTAATTTTACCAAATCACCCTTTGAATATAATTAATATAATGTATTGAAAAATGTAATAGGAGAATAACAATAATTAATAACAAGGGTAAATTAAGAACTAAGTGTAAAATTATCTCTTGATTTCATAAACTGGACAAATATTGTTGGACATTCTAAAATAGTATAGGGGTCAAATAAAGATGAACGGAGGAAGTATATTTTCTTTCTTAATCTGTCTCAAAAAGAGTGTTACCTTGCTATAATTAGTAGCAATCACTTTAAAATCTTATTTTTATTTTAATAAAATGATTTCAACCATACAAATGTCTAAGAATTATTTTAGATTACAAATTCCAAAACTCAAAAGTCTTTTTTTTTTAATACTACATCAAATAAAATAGTATCGTCTAAAATAAAACAAAAGGAGTATCATTTTCATGTTTGTTATTTTCCTCAATTAGTAGTAATTTGTGATTTCTCAACTTGTTTGAAGAATTAGTAAAATTTTTATTTCTAATACTAATAAAATTAAAAATACAATATAATTACGTTCTAATACTAATAAAATTACAAAATTAAAAATACGTAACATTTAAGTTTCACCGACATTACCCTGATATTTCGAGACTGTAACACTCCAACTCGCAAAAATGTAAAATGACTCGTCTCACGACTCAGGTAAAATATTGGTTTGGTGAAGCACGCGCAGTCAGCTTTAGGATTAAAAATTATATCAAGTACTTGTATCCATATGGGGAGACTGGCCCCTGACTGAGCGAGTATGTGTTGCACACTGCACCACTGTTGATTATCTCTCCTTTTACAGCAGCACAAATACCCATCAAAGTTGGTATCACTATCCAATTCTTTCAACTAAAATACTACACCCCCAACGTGCGCTGTAAAGAACTTTTTTGACTCTCTGTGGGTAGTGTTGAATTTGGGCTTAAGGTGAAGAATGAGACCAGACCCAACAACAGATAAAGAAGCAGATGGGCAACTGTGGTACTAGGGAAGAATCTGCTGTCGTCTCTAATGCTCATCATCAAGGTTTCTTTCTTTCTTTTTTAGATCTGTCATGTTATGCTTACATTTTTACGAGTTATTTGAGAAAAACCCGTATGCTACTTTTTGTGTTATGAGTGATTTTGTGCTGAAAATGTTCAATCTTGAACTGTAATTGGAACAACAATGTTTGAACTCGTATGGGGTTTTGACAAGTAGCAGTTTTCTAATGAAAATGCTCAATCTTGAACCATAATTTGAACAACTACTTTTGAGCTCATATGGGTTTTGGATAAGTCTTTGATTTTTCGTTTTCTTTTTCTTTTTCTTTTTCTTTCTCCATTGGTGGGCAGTCCAGCAGCAGGGGATATCGTTGGCAAACAGGATAGGCATTGATTCCAAGAAACATAGTCATAGCCGCTCTACATCAGATCTGAGTGATCCTTCGACCCCGCGAAACTTGGAGGATTTTAGAAAGAATGCTGTACTCTACACACATATAATTGCCTTCACTCTTTTTGAGCTGGAAACAATTACTAAAAGCTTCCGATCTGACTATATACTTGGTGAGGGTGGCTTTGGAACTGTCTACAAGGGCTACATTGATGAGAATGTTCGAGTTGGACTTAAGTCTCTCCCAGTTGCTGTTAAAGTTCTTAACAAAGAGGGGCTTCAAGGTCACCGTGAGTGGCTTACTGAGGTCAACTTTCTTGGCCAGCTTAGGCATCCTAATCTTGTCAAGTTGATTGGCTATTGCTGTGAGGATGACCATCGTTTGCTCGTTTATGAGTTCATGTTCAGAGGAAGCCTTGAGAATCATCTCTTCCGAAGTATGTGTCCTCTTGTTGTCCCTCTTGTTTTGCTGCATCATGTTGTGCTAACTTGATGGGTTTTTTGTTTCTGCTATGCTTATCGAATAAGATGCCACATTTTTTAGACGTTACTATGAGATCTCTAGGTGAGTGTTTATCAATCTCAATTACAGCTTATATTTGCTTAGCCTGCTGCATATTGGCTTCTGCTTTCTCACTGCAATGCCGACATAGTTGTTGTCTCATATATAGTTTTGCGGCCTTTGCGTCTAAGGTCATTGATTTTGTCACCTAATAATAAATTGCTTATACACGGTTATCTCGTGTCATAAGCAACTCCACGGATTATCAGAACAAAACTGGGATGAAATTTTCAACTCAAGGAACAACTTTTAGCAAATTACACACCTCCACTTCCCCAAATAAAAATAAAAATGGGTATGATTAGCTTCATCAGTCCATGTGGAAAACCATCAAGTTTGAGCTCCATGATGCAGCAAGCCCAATTCCTTTTAATTCATGCTGGGACGACAAAAGGGGAAACTTCAGTCCTTGTAGAGCTACATTTGAGCCTCCAATCCTTTTCTGTAGTATCTTTTCTGATCTCCTAAGCCTTCAATCATGGATTTGTTGAATGATGAGATCAGAACTTCTTTAGCTCATTCTTCAAGTATGTTGAAGGGTGGAAGTTCAACCACTTGATGTGCTACATCGATGATGATATCTGCTTGCTTCAGGCTGATCTTTTGGAGTTGTATTGACAGTTTCACCTGTCATAGTCCAGCTTTTTACCACTCAGAAAATGTTGCAACTCCTAAAAGACATTAGTAGAAGATGAACTTAGTAAATTTTGAGATCCTCATCTAAATTTTCAGGCTTAGTTGTATATAATTGGAATCACATCACTAGGACTAGTAGTCTTCTATTTACTGTTACAGAAATGCTAGATACAGTTTTAAGAAACCTCTTATAGATAATAGACCTGTAAAAACCACTAGCCATGCACCTAATTGGAAAATCTTATGTTTCTGCAAGAGAATGATAGTAATCTGTATGAATAATACTGTAAAAGAGGATTAGATTTGCTAATTATTGTATCTGCTCCTTTGTTTGGAGAAATATGCTAGTCTTTTGTGATTGGTGCATCGGATCATTGATACTCAAACCTAAGTACCTATTTCATGGCTTCAAGCTGATGAATCATGATATAACATTCTAATTGCTTCAAAAGAAATATATGTTGGTTTTGTGTTACTAAGTTGTGGTATTTTTTGAGGCTTTCAGGGGCTACTGTTCCGTTATCTTGGGCCACAAGGATGATGATTGCTCTTGGAGCAGCTAAAGGGCTTGCATTCCTTCATAATGCAGAAAGACCAGTTATCTATCGTGACTTCAAGACCTCAAATATATTATTGGATTCTGTAAGTCATGTTCCCAGGACTTGATTTTCTCTGGTTACCTGTTCTTGTTTCTCCCTATTCTTTTTGGCTTTTGTGTATGTCCCTTTGTCTTGATTGGAATAAATGAGATTGGTGGCAATTGCAGGATTATACGGCCAAACTATCTGATTTCGGGCTTGCAAAAGCGGGGCCACAAGGTGATGAGACCCATGTGTCGACTCGAGTAATGGGTACCTATGGTTATGCAGCTCCGGAATATGTTATGACTGGTATGTACTAAGCCTTGCATGTGTTTGATTTTCCAATTCAGACTTAGAACAACAATCCGAAGTTAGAAAAAGTAAAAAAAAAATTGATTAAAACTCTCAGCTTACTTGTAAAATAAGAAAAATTGTTGCTTGTGGTAGACAGATTTCTATTGTTGCTACCACTCTCTGAAATCAATTGATATTTTTAATCAAGTTCAGGCTCTCCGATGCAATAAATAAATAAATAAAAAATAGTCAGTTTCAATTGTGGATTCAAGAACCCTTGATCCTCCTTAGGCTGGCTCTTAGAAGCTCTATATTTTTTCAGCATATGACCCTAACCCGACAGAGATTTTATGATGCTAGTTTCTTAGGATAGATCCAGGAAGGTTCCCAAGTAGGGTTTTTACCTGGAAAATATCAAAGGGATGATTGAAATAAATTTTGTAGGTTTTATTGACATTTGTGGAGAAAGGTGAATTATAAAAAAAAACTGGTTAATATGTCAGAAATCAGACTTGTTATACTATCTGCAGAACCTTCTATTCTGTTATAGCCGTTTTGGTGCTTCAGTAGTACAAAAACAAAGTAGATTTTTGTCTGGAGTTTAAGTTGGTGCTCTATCTCCATATGACTAACACATCATTGTTGCCCATTGGAGAACTATGAAAAAGACAGAGCATCTAGTTACGCAAAGCCAGTCTGACTCTTGAACTTAGATCTTAAAGTTTAAGTTCATTGGCATTTAAGTATGAAGTATTCTAACAATACTCAGTCTGTCTGATTATTATTTAAGCCAAAATTTGGAGGCAAAATTTTGGATCATTGTAGGAGTAATATGATATTTGGCATACCTGATACAAGTTGTAACATGTTCTGGACACAGGGCATCTTACTGCAAGAAGCGATGTGTACAGTTTTGGAGTAGTACTCCTAGAACTATTGACGGGAAGGAAATCTGTTGACAAGACCAGACCAAGCAAGGAACAGAATCTAGTTGACTGGGCTCGACCAAAGCTTAATGATAAAAGAAAAATGCTGCATATTATAGACCCTAGATTAGATAACCAATACTCTGTGAGGGCAGCTCAAAAGGCTTGCAGTTTGGCTTACTATTGCCTGAGCCAAAACCCCAAAGCAAGACCCTTGATGAGTGACGTGGTTGAAACTTTAGAGCCACTACAATCCAGCGGTGGCAGTACAAATGAAGCCTCATCAACTGGAACTGGTGTTCGATTTGCCATAGGAAGGGTCCCAGATTACAGAACACATCACCGTTATGGTAGCTCTCTTGGTACTGCAGCTGGTTGTCGGTCTCCCAACCCAAACTGTTCCCCAGGTGGCCCTGCAGCATGCCGTGTTAGATAAGGAACACAGCATAATTACATGTAGCTTTTGGTGTACTGCTGTTCTATACTTTGGATGTAAATTGCAGGAGAAAGTATAGTCTTTTAAGCTTGTTTTGGTTCTTAAATGGGCAAATCTGTACAAGGTGAAGAGCAATTTGCTGACACAGTTTTTGCTTCTTCCCCCTTTTTTCCCTTCATTGTTGCCTCATGGAAGAATTGAATGTGTGTTTGAGTAAGTAGTAGTACTAGTTTGATTTTGCTTTTATCTATACATATATATTGCTCCACAATGAAAGTAGAGGTGGACACGTAAAACCACATTTGTGAAAACTGACTAGGCAGGTGTGGTATAAACATCTTGTTCGACATCTTTCCTGTGTAAGTTTCCCAGTTCCAAGTTTTGGCTCAAAATCTCAATGAATGGTTCAAGAGCTTGAAGTTGATTTCATGCGAGTGCCATATTGTTTTTTGGAAAAGGCTCAAATATGCCATCGAACTCTGAGAAAAGGCTCATTTATCCGTTAAAAGTTTGGCTCATTTATGTCATTACCGTTTGAGAAAAGGCTCATCTATGCCATTATTTTTTAACTCCGGTTTTACAAAACTACTTAAACAACTTTAAACACTTTTTAATTAGATTTTTGGATCAAATGTAGTCTTTTTGGTCATTCTTCTTCAAGAATGCCAAGAACACATGAAGAACGCCAAGAATTTCGAATTTTTCAACTTCTTCAAATATTCACGAAATCAACCCAACTTGAAAAAAAGGTTTGGAGTACTTTTCCAAATTTAGAATTCAACTTCAATTTGAATTTCAAAATTTTCTAACCAAACATTTATTTGAAATAAAGTGAAAAATTATTCCAAAAAAATAAATAATTTTGATGCCAAATGATTCTGGTGTATTTAATTTATTACTAGCATCTATTAACGTGCTTTGCATGTTACTTCCTATTAATAATTATACAAAAAATTCTCGATGACTAATCTCAAGTCCCATCTCTACACCTGATTCGGGATTCGATCCCGACATTCAACCTCGACATCCAACCTCGACATTCGACACTTAAATCGGGACTTAACTTTCGAACCTAAATTCAATCTTGACTCTTGACCCAGGATCCAATATAATACTCATACTAGGACTTAATTCAAGATTTGACTTACGACTTGAGATTCAATCTCGAAATTCGATCCCGAACCCAGCTCTAAATTTCACCCTGATATTCAACCTCGATACCTGTCACCCGACACTAATTTAGTACTCGATTTTCAACACCAACTCTCAACCTAAGACTCGATATGAATCTCAAATTGGGACCCGACTTTCAAACTGAGACTCAACCCCACGCTTAACTTCCAAATCGAAATCTGACCCCACCCCATCGTAGCATTCGACATGATACTCGACCTTGACTTTTGAATTTTAACTTAACCTGACTTTCGATTTGAGACCCGACATACCCTAGACCTAACTTACGAACAAGAATTTGACTTTGACACTCGAACTTGACTCCCAACCTAGGATCCAATCTCAAATTTCAACATAAGACCCGACTCCAACTCTCGATTTGGTATCCAAGTTCGAATTAGGACCCGACAACGGGATTTGAATTTTGAACCAGGATCTGATTCTGACACTCAACTTCGATAATCAATTAAAGGCCCACTCTGGTACTTGACTTGGGACCTAACCTCGACTCTTGTTTTGAAACCTGACTTCGACATCAAATACGAAACTCCACTCTGATACTCAACTCGAGACCTAACCCCGACACCACACCTGAGATCTTACCTCAATATCTTGAATTTAGGAAAAAAAGATTAATTATGTGAGGTTTTATCTCATTGAATTTATGATTGAACATTTTTCTCTATATTGAAAAACTGTATAATAAATAAAATTATCATTTTCTATTTTTCTACAATAGACAAAATTGTCATTTACTATTCTCTTTAAATAATCGCTGGACAATTAATATGCAAATATATGGGACTTTGAAATTAATTAAAGTTATAACTATTAAATATTTATTCATTAAGGATGTAAAAGTCGTTAATATTTAATGAATATTTGGTCAACCAATATCATAGAAGGTATAGGAATTCCCTACTCATAGTTTATATTCTGCAATAAATTTTGTTTAGTCCTAATATAAAATTACATTTATATCCATCATGTGTTGTATTACCTTGAAAATAATTAAATCAACTTTCTAGTGGATGATTAACTCCTATTGCTTCATTTTTCTTTCTCCTACTCCTTCCTCTACCGATTCTAGTTCTTGGTGATGTTGATGCAATTGGTATTTTGTTGGAAGGAGGTGTGATTCTATTTGCATTCCTTGATACCCTTGCACTTGGCTTAGTAATTCTACGCCTACCTCTTCCCTTTTTTGTAACAAGTTCACTTTCATTACTTGTTGGTTTCTATTATACCAAAATAAATAAATAAATTATATTAGTTAGTTGATCAAATTTGAAATATAATTGACAAAATAATAATATACCTTTGGTCTTCTCCTTTCCTTTTTTGAACTTGATGATCCAGAAGTAGGTGTAGCATTTTGTTCACTAACAGTAGTACTAACTCCATCAGTCCTTAGCAACTGACATCCTTTTTGTTGTGATCTTTAACATGAATGTCAAGAGTTTGAAAATTCACTTAACCTAGTTAGTCTAGTCATGCCCTTAACTCGTATCTCTTCAAGCACACTAATGATGATTTTATGCCTTGCAGACAAGATCACACTTATTATTATCTACTGCATCACACTTAACTTCATAATTAGAATACACTTTGCACCAATATAGTAGATCATCTACTATATTCTTATCAAGTTTAGACAACTCTTTTAGATTTTTCTTGAATTTAGCTTGAAAAATACTTTCAGCACAAATTCTTTCTTTATAGCTCCCTTCATTTCTTTGACTAATTTGTCAGGATATACCTAGCACATTTTGTTTCCTCACAGGCTAGTAACAAATCCTTGATAGCTACATTCAGTCCTACAAGTAATAACAAATATCACAAAATTAATTTGAAAAAAAAACACAAATAGAATGTAATAACTGAAACTTACCTTTTCCATGTGTGACATTATGGTAAAACTTGTTCTATTTCCTAATCCTAAGACTTCTTGCAATAGAGAAATAAATCAACTCCAATTATATTTGTTCTCATTTTTTCCTATAACCCAAGCAAGTGGAAGCATTTAGTTATTACCATCTTTGGTGACCGCAATAAGTAATTAACCCCTGAATACTCCCTTCAAAAAACAATCATCCAACCTAATGCATTTTCTACATAATATAAATGCCATTTTGAGTGCTTCAAAACAAATGTAAACTGCTTCAAATACAGGCATATCAAGTTCATTCTTATCATAAAAAATTCTCCTAAACTCCTTAACTTGATCACCCATGATTTCATTCAGAATTTTAGCTTTTACTCTTCTAATCGTGGTCTTAACAACATGCACATTATACTTTTTTTTATTAACTCTTGCAACTTGAAAGCTCTGATATTTTGATTGTTTAATTACCCTATCTTTAAAAATACTGGTAAAAAATTTAGAGTTACACAAGTAATTTCTAAAGGACTTCTGACATAGATATACTGGATTGTAAGTCCTAACAACAAAGTTATTAATTACACTTTCAAGACTTACATACATTAACTATTTGCAATTTTTCTTGCAACATCTGAACCTTATTCTAGCTTGCTCATTTACACACTTTTCAATTTGAACTCTTCTTTGGTTGCATACTTAGTGACTGTCAATCTAAACTCTTTCACACTTTCAAAAATCATACCCAATTGCTATAAATTTTTTAATTATTGAGATCAAATATGATTCTGCTTATGATATGTTTTTTCCCTCTTGTTTTAGGTCTCCTGGATCTCATTTTTTTTATCATCCTCAAGACAACTATCATCTTTGTCAGTTGTAAAGCTACAAACATCAAAACTTGCACAATATGGTTCAGCACTCCCTAACTTTTCTTCTAAAGTAATTTTACTAATGACAGTCTCACCAAACTCAAGATCTGCTCGAGCATATAGAAGGAATATTTTATCTAGTATTTAGAGATATATTTATCTTATTAAAAGTAGCCTCACTGTCACGCCCCAGGAGGGTACCCTTGGTGTGGCCGATACTCAAAGACTATTGCTAGTCCCCATGCGAACCACTTGGCCTCATCGTCACATCATACTCAACAACGGAAGAAAATACTCAAGTAATAAGCATCATATGGAGTGATATAACTCTACTAAAACATAGTTTCCAATGAACAAGTTTGGAAATAACAATACTCAACAATCCTCTACTCAATATCTATGAAGCCTCTACCTCTAAACACCTAAATGGTACCATGACAGGCCATGGCTACCCAACTCAAAGGAAATAAAATACTTAGTGAAAGAAAAGGGCTCCTCCGAAGGCAAAGAGGGCTCACCAACTCTGAAAGCACGGAACTGAACCTCAACGGTGCATCTGCCGAAGTCCTCTAATACCTGCCTCTGCAACATAAAATGATGCAATCCAAATAGACGTCAGTACATGAAATATACTGGTATGTAAAATGGCTGAAAAGAAAAGGACATACTCAAGGATGCTCGATCAACTCTAGTAACTCAACTCGAAAATCTACTCATCTCCACTCAGTAAATTATGCAAACATAATAATAAAATCATTCTTTGAAAATAAACTCAATAATATACGACTCACGTCAAATTATGCAAATTGTATAGTAAAATAATGCTCCTAAAAGAAACTCTATCATGCAACTCAGTCAAATCAGTTATGCAAAATTAGGGAGTTTCAAAATTATGAAAAAGACGTCGTTGTTCGTCTGTCCATTACTTGCCAAGGTAAGGACACTCACCTTTGCTTTTTGAATCCTCAAGCGTTGTCCAATGTTTTGGGACAAGAGCCGCCAGAGTTAACTGCACGACTATCCTATGCGGGCAATGTAGTTCTGGGGATTTGAGTTGTCAATTTACTCTACCCAACTCAGTGCTCAATACTACTCCCAAAATATGTATTCATATTTATCAAGTAAATATATTATTCAAAAATATCTCATCAAGTTTCATTGGACCTTGATTTAAGCATCAAACTCATCTTAAAACATCATTATCATCTTCCATCAATAAAAAAAAATTGATAATCATTTACATGGTTGTGACAACATCTACTCAAAACGTCATTTAAACTAAATGCAATTTTATCAAAATTAATTAAAACATACATCATCTCATCAAGACTTTTTTTTAATTTCTTATTTATGCTCGAAACTCGGTTCATGCAAACTCAATAAAAGGTGTTCAAAAATCATCCTTGTTAAATATTCAAAACAACCATAAATCTCAATTTAAAATAATGTATAAAAATCACATATAGTTCTCAACTAGGGTTCATGTTAATGAAGATATGAGCATGCATCCCAATCGAATACCAACTCATGAACATCATCCATATATTTTTTATATGTACAAAGAAACGTGATAGGACAATAGATAACTCAAGAAAATCAATTTAGGAATTAGGGTAAAATTTTACTCGAACTCAATTACAAGGAAATCAACATGTGGGGCGCGTGGATGAACTCAATCCAACGCTATGAGTAGCCTTACAAACCTGAAAATTTAAATTTTTGAAGAACACACTTGATTCTCTTGAAACCCTAACTTTTTTCCTTCTTGGAACCTTGTTTAAAGTCTTGGAGGATGTTTTGAACGTAAAAGGACTGATTAAATATGTTTAGGGGCTTATATAGGTGTAAAAATGTCTAGTCTAGGCTTTAAAAGGGTAGAAAAAGACCAAAATAACCCTTTAGAAAAAGCTGTCAAAAGTCATCCACGGGCCCACTTACGACTCGTGGAACGTTCCACGACTCGTGGGACACTTCCATAAATTTTTTGCCACGTTTTTAAAGCTACTGGAACTTTTCACGAGACCTATCTACGAGCCGTAAAAGGTTTTACGACCCGTAGATGGATTCGTGAAGTCTGGGGCTCAAAATTGATTTTCTGGACTTTTTCACGAAACCTAACTTTACGGGTCGTACTTCAATCCACGACCCGTATATGGTTTCGTGGAATTATTCTGCTCTAATAGTGTTCAGTAAAATGATCATAACTTTTGACTTCGAAATCCAAATGAGGTAAAACCAGTTGTGTTAGAAAGCTAATTCAAAGAGCTTTCATTTGGTAGGTCATGGGCCACCTAATTGTTTGTGTGCTAAGAGTTATGATTGTTTAAAGTTGACCCTTGCATAATACAATACTAGAAACTCAATTTATAGAAAAGTTTTGAACTCGTCTAAGTACTAGGGGTCTCTTATGAACCTAATACACTTCTAATACTCTTCACACATATAGGAATGAGCCTTAAAATATAGGTACATGCAAGACATCACTAGGTTCAAGCTTATATACTTACGATGAAAAAATTTGAGTTGTATGAATAAAGTTGTGGGATATTACACTCACCTATTTCATTATCTCCAATATTTTGATTAGTACTATTTTCAGTGATCCCCACTTCATTAAAAAGTTCACCAGATTTCTCCTCAAGTATGTGCACATACACATTCAAAGTAGTTCTATTTTGTAAACAATTACACATTGGCAAGAGAATATCATCATTGTCAATACCTTCTAAAATAAAATTATTAGGTGGTCTGATATCAAATTTGCAATTTGAGCTATATCCTAATTCTTTAATGTTGTGTTTAATCTCAAAATATGATATTACATTCACATCAACATTTTATGTTCACATTAATATTTTTATGTTCACTCACTAACCCATCCATATATTTTGCTTCTCTGCTTCAAATAATAGGGCTCTATCATGATAAAACTTTAAATAATGAATGTAAATTCACTCATACCTATGTGCATAAACATAAACAGTAACAATAATTAAACACAAATCGTTAATATAAAACTAAAGAAGTACAGTTATATAATAATTAATTATCCAGTTACTAATAAAATATAAGAATTTAGGGACAAACAGATATCCAAGCAATTCAAGTAAGTTAAAGAGAGAGTTCTTTTAATGTAATTGTAACCCCACAATATGCACATGTAATCCCACACATAACACCATACACAAACACAACACAATGTATCATGACCCAATTTAGGATCATGATCGGCGACTATGAGGAAGAATCCCAAAGCAAACCTTACTAGAATTTTGCAGAAAATTAGATAGAGTTTCTTCTGTTTTTAGTCCTATCCAAAAATTAACTTGTCTCATAAATCAACAACACAACTTCAAAATATTCAAATCGAGGTACCATATAAATTTTCAGTCTATTCTCCAAGCAATAATACTAACTCATCTCCAAATCATAGGAAAAAATTTAAAGTCCATCACACATCTAAGATGACAAAAGAATATTCATGACTCTAAAAAAATAAATGACTATGGAGCGACACTAAGAATTCAAGGAAAGGTTCATAACAATAGATAGCTTGTTTCTCACGCGAACAAGTGTGGGGCTCACCTTAGAATCAACTTACTACCTTTAGCTAACCAAATCCTCGCCAATATTATATGTATTTTCTGGGAGGAAAAAATAGCGAGGAGTGAGATGCTAGCTCAGTGAGTAATAATAATAATAACCACAATCGTTTTAATGAGGGACAAGTTAGAAATATACTAGTATAATAGTAAAAAACATGTAATAAATGCTCTGAAAAAATCAATAGCCATAATCCATCTTGTTGTCTCATATAATCAAATCAACTCAACCATTTAAAAAAAAAACTCAGTAAAACACATTCATATCAAATCATATATATTCGAGAGATTTCCAAGAATGAATCATGTAATCGGTATGTCTATATTCTTAAAAGAATAGAAGATAACTGTAAATCTCATATAAATAAATCCCTACTCGAGGGATATCAATAACGGTATACTAGTTCTACCTTCCCACTAGCAAGAGCTCTATCTGTAATCGGTAAATACAAGGTGCACCAGGTCTAACGAACCCACCGTTAGCTACAGGATTCATCAAGGTCTACTCCCATTTATACTTTTCTTTACAAATCATATAAGCTTTTGAAAGTAGTACAAGACATTTTAGTCTTATAATCATATCATGTCAAACTTAATGAAAACACATGTAGAAGTACTTATATCTCAAGTAACTGTCAAATTCTTCCAATATCGATAATCATCTTAATATAAATAACTATTTCGGTATCAAATCAAGTATAAGGACTTGTCCCATATGCAAATTTAAATCATTCAATAGCAATTCACTTTATAAATCATGAAATTTATAAAACACAAATTGGGTTAAGATTACTACTCATAGTACTCATGTTGAAGTACCAAACTCGGCGCTCTTAGCAATTTGAACGGCTTCGCAATCAATCTATAACCATATCTTATAGAAATCAAGTAAATTTCCTTATTCAGGCTTATTCATAAAGAAGTTTGAATACCCAACCCGCGGATTCTCCGGTGGTTCTAGTTTCTTTAATTGAGTCTTTTTGCATAGATACTAATTTGAAACTGTGTAAAATACTTGAGAAGTCCTATTTTAACCAAGATGGTTCATGAGTCTGTCACTCACTCTTTTATCATTGTTACGGAATTCCTACATCTATGAGCAGTAAGAGGTGCTTTATTACATTAGTCTATGTAATATTGTCTAGCTAGAATGAGATTATTCTATGGAGAAAATCTATCTAAGATGTTTGAAATCATCCGTAGAAAGGGACACTCTTCTAAAACTTTAGATTTTCCAGTTTACCCATTATAAGGATGCATATATCTATGTTGAA